>QFEY01002491.1:0-12524 GCA_003316435.1 Russula virescens | reverse complement strand
TGTCCTCAGAATTATAGATACCATTGTATATATCGAATCTATCCGACCATTTTTGACTCATTGGCGCAGATGGCCATGAGCAATTTAAACGCAATTTTCTGGAGATTCCGACTGTTGCCGAATGGTGATGGCCCTATTCGAGGACCTGAACGGATATATGACTTCGGTAGTAAAGTCACTACTCTCGGACATTTGCCGACTTTCGTTCACCCTTTTAAGTCCCTGATTTAAAATGCTCAAATTCGTTAGCAGACTCATAAGGACGAATATGCCTACCACATCAAAGATGGCCCAGGAACTCATCTTCACAATGGTATGACGACCGAGTCCCTATCACGATTCTTCTCTTTCTCTCCGACAGTCCTTCAGCGTCTAGAAGGTCAAGCCATGCTTGAGCGAGCCATACCCTGGTCAGACTGCATTTCATGTGGGGATCACAATTAGCAATGATGTCCAATTATCTGTCCATTTATCGGCAGAGGATCTAAGGCGTTTCAAATCATAGGCCACATGTCAGGTACTGTAAATCAAGTAAATATCTCATTGCAACAGAGAAATATATCTCCCGTGTGATCCACAACGTCCATGACAAGATAATCACCAGGCTTATCGAAGTCCTGGATCAGCGGTGCACCACGTATGATGCATCAGGCAAAGATGAACTCGTTTTTTTGTCACGCGCGGACACGGCAGAGTCCCAGTTCACGATCTTTAATGGGTGGCATATGAATTGAGGCATCGAGTCGTCGAACAGAACAGATCATGAAAATTCTGTTGGCAATGGAGCAAGAGAATATAAGGGCCAGCTGAGCGAAGATGTAGCCGCTGATGGTCTGGACAATTACAAAGTCACGTCGCTCTCGGCCGTGGAACTTGGGGCTGCAATAAACGAGGCTATGGTATTGATTAAAGTCGACCTTGGACTCGTAGATAATCTTGAGGGATCGGTATTCGGTAACCTAGACGGTGTCAATGATTGACGGATAGCAAGCATGAAGATTACTCACAAGATCACCTGGATCAAGATTAACTGTGCACAGTAAGGATATATTGAGATTGGCCAATTCCTTGGCCAGCCAAACGGAAAGCTGGATATGAAAGGAATCATCCACCAAGGATGCAAGGGGAACTGGTGACTGCTGTGAGTGCAGCGTAACGTGGCCATCGACTAGCACCTTCCCGCGCAATTCTGGGAACTGTCCGCCGCTTTCAGGGTCTTCATAAGTCTCGTCGACGGCGTCGTCAGCTGCTTCGGCATCAATCTCATCGAGTCTGCCACGGATTAATGACGAGATAAATTCACGATGATTGTTGCCTAAGATCTACACGCGTGTGTGAGGGCCCTCGCTGTAGTATCTCAAAGAACAGGAGACCAACCTGAGGAGCCACATCCCTGAAGTTTGTTTGCCTCAAATATGCTTTCTTGAGTGGCCCATGGAGCTTCTCGTTTGGCTTCGTGTTATAATTCCGAGAGGCCCCCTTTGCCTCGATGTCATCAAAGCTATGCACCAGCGCATGCATTTTTGGAAAGTTCCACGACTTTCCTTCTTCGCACCGATTGTTTGACGCCTCGTTAGATAGATGAATATACTCCTAGGGAGTACAATTGGGAGATGTTGTGACTAAGCAGATTTGATATGAGCAGAATACATACTTGCATACGCAGCGCAAAGTTCATCAGTTCACGCCGACCAGCAGCCAGGGTATGCCCTGTATGTGCTTCGAACGAAAGGAACAAGTCCACAATGGAGAAGCTGCGCAGGCAACGAAGGAGGGACCACCCTTCCGTCTTATCCCGAGGGACAATGTTGTACGCAACATAGACGATAAGCTGAGGTGACATTAACGACTATGGCAGGAATAAGGGGGGGCCATTGACACACCTTGGATATGTCTTCAAACTTCGTACCATCAGTGAATGTCACGCCCATGACTTCTCGGAAATGATTCAAACCACTCCAGCGAGGAACAGTAGCAAACCTATCAAGAAGATTTGGTCACAAATATTTTGCGAGTCAGGGCAGTCAAATGCGCAATTACTGGGTGTCAATCTGCGCTGTCTGCTTGCGACCATACCCCTCAATCAGAGCCTTGAATTTTTCCCAGAGGTGATGGCCAAACAAGCCACTGTTATTGGAATGAAGTCGGTCGAATGAGAGTGCACGGTGTAGATCTGAGTTTTGAAGACACCAGAAGGCATTCTAGTTCTCAGCAGTCAGTCGGTCATGCATAATATAGCCGAGTGACCACTCACATCGACATCGCAGAGGCCATATTCCGAGAGCACATTGTCGTGCTTGCGAGTTCTCTGGATCACCCGTGCTTGCTGAACAAGTCGCTGGGCATCGGCTACCGTTCTTAGCGTTGACATCTTCGTGATATCAGCGAGATCGTCTGCAGCGACAAGACAGACGGGGCACGGTCGTTTACTGCATGATCCATGAATTAAAGCCATAAAGCACCTGTAGTAGACACTAGATCAGCTGTTGACAGGAAATGACGGCATGAGATCACCAAGTACGAAACACGCACTGTTCCTCATAATCTGCCGACAACATGAGAAGAATGGGAAATATCCTGCACACAATACTGTCACCGCACTTGAAAAAGCATCCTGTCTTCGAGAATTCGATGACAGATTCGATGACAGTACAGAACGCGCTATGCCAGACAGTACGCTTGAAGTTGACGAAGGTAGCCTTCTTTTGTTCTTCCTTGTCCCCAGGTACCTTAGAGAATTAATGAATGGAAGACAAATAAAAAGGAAAAAACATCAAGACCTTACAATTGGTAACCACCCGACAATGCGCCCACTACCAAAACCATTCCCATTTCGAATAGTGGCGGGAAGATTTGCACAACGCGCAACGACTGGGTAGCCTTGAGCTGTACCAAAGCTGGATAGCTTGGTCTTGTCTGCGTAAAGAATGAAACAGAGCGGGCTGCCGCCATCAGGAATCTGCGACTGATGGCATGGCATGAATAAGTTCCTGGAGAAGCAGATAATCTGAATACATACTTGAGCATTCCAGAATGCATCTGCAGTCCATGGCTCATGGAAAATACGGGTGGAAGATTCACCCTTGGATCTGTATACTACTTCCGCATCCCAATGGAAGTGATGCGCTAATTGTGGGTGAGAGATAAGATCAGTTGCCCACTGCCACAACAAACAATGGTATACACGAAAGACCCTCTGTTCATCTTTGTATGGTACAGACACCTCAGACACATCAAACTATATTGCAAAACTATCAGCTTTCATGTCCTTCATTATGATTGACTTACATCCGTTGCTCTCGGAGATGCACGCTTCCACGCAGTCTCGACATCCGCATGGCCCTTAAATGAGAGTTCACCTTTACCCTCTATGCACCGATTGATGAGCTTGATCAACTTGTCCGATAATTCATTGCTTAAATGAGCCTGGAGGATGAGCTCCGCGTACTCGAAGTCCTCCCGAGACTTAAAATCTGGCCACCAAGGGTCTGTAACAGTGGTGTGTCGGGGGCGGGTAGACTCGGAGCCGTACTCCTCGAACCGGCAAACCTTGGTAGGTTTGCAGCTCTTAGGGTGGTACTCTATTCGTATCTCATCAGTGGTGGCGCCGTCCGAGTCAGTCCCATGATCGGTTGGTGTGGCTTCGATCATGTCGGTGGGTAATGCAGCATCGATGTGAGGTGCTAAAGAAAAGAGTCGGCGCAAAAGCGATAGTTTGAAAGAGTTTCCTTCACCTTCTATCTCTGGAAGGCTCTGAAGCTCTGATGAATCAAAGGCACCATGACCGTTGCTCGTCGAGGGCCCACCAGAAACTGGGAAAAAAGTGAATCATTATAGTGAGTTACATCTTGTGAAGGACTACGCACCCGAAAATTGGTCCAATAACATCACTCTCATACCATCTTCATATTCCTTCAAGCCATCCGCAGCCTTTTTGTCACGATCGCATTTCTTGTGGTGTGCGGTATACACTGATGGATGGAAGACGCCGCTGCAGACAGGACAAATTTTCTTCCCCAATGGTTGTTTTCTTGGGGCTCTTGGCATTTCAGATGAAGGGGGGAAAGGGTGTGATATGGAGGTAAGTTACGTGCAGAAACAACAGGAAGGTTGCATGAGACAATCAACAAAACCTAAACCTACCACAAGGGGCTGAGCTTAGATAAGATGTCATTATGATTAAACCCCATCAATTGTAACGCACTGATAATCAGGTGGCACCTATATTATCGGGTTGCTCCCTGATAATTATCTGGACGATATTATAATTACCTGTGGCTTAATTATCATGAACGTAAGATTTTGATAACGTCGTTAAAATCCATTAAATTTATAAGGGTATTGGTTATGATGAGTCAGCTGGTCTAATAACCGGCTCATAACTCGCTTAAAATCCGATTATAAAGCCGATCGATTATAATGGCTTTCCCGATTTTGCGACACCGGCGCCATCTGTTCCTGTGTGCCAATGCCATCTCAACTTTTTCTTCCAGGGAAAAGGCGGATCCGCTTTACACTACTTGGGTGTCCTCCAATGGAATTGCGAAACTGCAAAAAGACGACTCATATGAAACCAGTGGCAGGTTCTATGACTGTCCCGAGGTGCCCAGCGAAGCTTTACGGCACTGAGACTGGCCGTTGTCTCTTATCGCACCTATCACCGCTTGTCTCCGGCGCAGTGTCTCTGGGAACTTGAATTCGGAGGTATTTGGTTATGTATGGATGAACTACTTCTCGTCATTGATCGCGGAGAAACGAGTGGAGGTTTCAAGCACAGGTGCCAAGGACCCAATCAATCAGTGGCACCACACGAGGCGCGACACATGTCGCCCATCTCTGGCTACTCAATCTACTCAGACTCACGCTCGACATTTGAGCGCCCATTATGTTGGATTTGGCAGTGGCACGGAAGGTCACCCACTGTGGAAGTGCTAATCGTGAACGTAAAGCGCATTGCTGGAGCCATAGCCTGTGCGCATTCAACTCACGGTATTATCGGTACCTCGTACCTGAGGGAGAAGAATCTTACAACGTGATAACGACATCGTTTGCCACTCCCCCATTTGTTGATTTTCACCCTGGCCGTGGCTTAGCGCCGTTGAGGCTGTACAATCCGGCTTATATATGTCCTCAGCTCCAATGCAGCGGCACCAGAGCCTATCTTTCGTGTGATTCTGTTTTGTTGGGACCACCACGAGGATTGTAGGCCGCTAGGCTTCTGTGATCATCATTATGAAAGGCCTCCCAGGCCGCCGGTGTTGTCGACGCCTGTGATCCCTCAACGATACCTACCCACCTATGTGCTGGCAGCGTGCAGGTCTTTGTGCATTGTGTTGTACATATTTACTTTGCTCCAGCTGGCTCGTCTGATGAACCCGCTTAGCATCGCTGATTATCGATAATCAGCAGACTTGTGCTTTTGATTCAATTCTGACGCATCTAACAGATGGGCTTCTCAAATATCGTACATTATATCTTAACCAGCCTTCTCCAAGCTTCGCATCGAATAGTCTGTTCCACGCTAATGCCGGAGATTCGCTGCTGGGGGTCTCAACAGCGCACTAAGCGCCCAGGCTATCGAATCAAAGAGTTCTTTGTCAGCCCTTCTCCGAATCGCGACCGCACAAACCCCAGCAACTGCATGTATATTGAGAGTACCTTTCCAGCGGTCATCAAGGTCTAATTACTCTCTTGGTCGCACCAAACTTGAACGAAGGGATGGGGTACGGGTACGGGCGAGGCCAGGTGACCGGCGGTGAGCGCCAGCGATCGAAAGCATGCTAGATAACATGTTAGGCTTGGCCGATGAGCCGGCACCAGAATTGCCACGCTCCCGACATTTGAAGTCGCCCTCCTGGCCCCTGCTCTAGGGAGGGAGCTAATCTGGCGGCACCCCTCTGGTCAGTGACAACAGGAGGCGACGTGTGATTGTTGTTGTGGGTAGTTGTGATTTCGATTGGATCGGAAGCGCGAGTTGTTGTGGTGGCCGTTAGATAAAGTAAAGAGAAGAAAAAAAGAAAAACAGGGATGAGGAAATGAAGGCAGTAACGGGATAAGATGGAGACGACTGACTGGTACCCCAGGTGGAACCAACAGGCGTACGCGGCGACCCTCACGTCCCCGAACTTCGATGAAGTTGGAAAACGTCTCATACTCGTACGCACGGTTGATATCGAACTTCACCTCAAGGTCTTGCAGCTCAGGTAGGAGACCAGGGACTAGCCCTGTCTCGCCTGGATTCAGAGCATCAGAGAGTTCAGACGTAAGTGCAGATTCGATACGGAGCTTTTTCACTCTGCCAAATGGCAGAAGAAGCTCATGCCACAACGTCCTGACGGGTGCATGCTCCGGATCGGACGGCATCCTATCCTCGTGGAGGTACAGCGTGAGATTCACTACAGAGGACAAAACCTGTTGCAGCGCACGACAGACCTGCCCTGCCGAATATATTTTCCAGTCAAGGGGCTTGCATCTAATATTAAGGGTGAGACAACGGCAATCTCGTGACTCGCCGATGCCGGTAACGATAGAAGCACCGTCTCTATTGAAGAGGACCCTGGCGGCGAGACAATCAAAATATCCGGCGGCATGGATGAATTGGGCCAGGTTTGAGAGAGAAAAGGCGGGTTGAAAGAGTAATGTAATAGTGAGTCGCTCGAGACGTGGGGTGCTGATCTGAGCGACAAGGTTCTCGAGATAAATTCCCACACCGAGTCGCCTGTTGCTGTGCAGTGTCACCCTGGTGGTAGCCTCGTCCCACTTTCGATCCGACAAAGGATCATTAGTCGTTCTTGAACGCACTCAACACATTGATTGCCCTTTCGAATTTCTCCTCCACCTCCTTTGATGTCTTCGTACGTGCCTTTGCAGCTGAAATCAACGCATCGTCAACAAATTGTAACGCACTATCAAAGAACCATCAGAATAAGGGATAGGAAGAATATTATTAAGAGCTTTACTCTCTCAGCCGGGCGTATGATTCAAGGTTTGGTTTGTGGTTTCGGATGAGAAATCAAGATAAAGATATTAGTTCAAGAGCCTGGGTTCGGTAAGCTGCGTCCGAGGTCTTCGTATATTTCACAAACCACGGTTCGTCTGCCTGGAAAATTGACGCTGACAGGAGAGAAATATGGGAGGTAGACAAAGCGAGATGGGTTGAAGGGCCCAAGTCAAGAAGTGGGTATCAAGTATTGTATGTCAAGGAGGTGCGTGTTGATCGAGTAGTGCCCAGATCCGACGGATCCATGAGGATTCGGGCCCACATGGATGACACATTGACGCCTTGCCAACCAAACGGGGCGTATGTACGCCCCGCGTGCGTCTTTGTACATACATGCATGTTGAGGGTTACAAATGAAAATAAAAATGGACGCGTAAGGTTTTGGCCCTGCACGTGACTCAGAATCTGTAACACTTTATACATGAGCATAGCTCTAGCGTATCAAGTGTTAGTAGATAGATAATAAAGGTGTTGAGACTTGAAAACTCCTCAAGAGCGTCAGGCAACTGAACCAGCCAAATTGTTGGGGTTTATTGCACAAAGCTACGTAGAGGGGTAAGTCTGCCCTCTATCTAAGAGGGCCTACAGTTTATATACAAGGTATTTCTACCCTAATTCCATGTAAGTACATCTCCAAGCGGTCCCCAATCCACCTAGCGATCTTCCGATCACTCACTGCATGTGCCCGGTGTTTCAGGGCTCTTTGGGGACCTTGTCAGATCCTTCTGTGTTTGGGGCAGTCCGTCCCATCAGGGCGTACTGCCAGCTTTCAATGTGCAACGCTCAAGCTGCGTTGCAAGGCCAATGCGCAAGTTCTGACACTATACGGCCAAGCCATGCTGGCCGGGCCGTCTGTGCCTTTGACGCGAGATGTACGTGCAGCGATAATCCTTATAGTATTATCGCTATTCCAACTCTCTCTTTTGGTTCTCATTATAAGGGAATGTATTTGGGGCACACTGGTTTCAGTGTGCATTTAAGGGTTTGATCCGCGTTGCCTAGAAGGCCCCAGGGTATGTGTGTATCGGTCCTTGCCCAATATGGGCATAGTGCTGGTCCGTGTGGACCGCTTATCAACTCACATCGTCCCTATACTGGCTAGGCATCGGCACGGGTACTCCCGCAGGTACCTGAGACCTGACCCGTACCCTGACCCGCGCAGGTAAATTCCCGTCAACCCGCGGGTAGATACACCACGGGTACTGGCGGGTAGTAGCGGGTTCATTTCCCGCACGGGTTCACATTCACCATCAAAAGTCAATTCTAATCTATGCTTTTAAAACATCCGCTAGCTTCTCTAATTCAATCCTTCCCTGAATCTCGTCTAGCATAACAACTGCCTTAACATCATTATCTTTCACCAGTCCCATCAAACTCCATGAACCAAGACATAGAAGGGCACGTGTCGACGAAACAGAGAGTTTGTTGCGTGTATGTGAAAGGATAAGACGCCCGCGACTAAATAATCGCTCAACATCAATTGAAGTAGCTGTGAATTTTATGGGTATTGAGTATAATACAGATAAAGGACAACAATACATACCTGGTATCGTCAAGTAGTCAAGCGCCATTCGAGAAAGTCGGGGATATGTATTGTGCTTCTCCCGCCACCACTTGACCGTGTCCTTGACATTTTCAGGTTGAGTGGTGAGATAAAGGGTCATCTCGTCCACAAGAGGAGTAGATTTGAGGGGGGCGAGTGATGGGAGGTCGTCAAAGATATTTCCTGTGGACATAACCTCCTAAAACATTCATCAGATGGAAAGCGATGCGGATGAAAAGCTTACACACCTCATGTACCGATTCTTTGGCCAAACTCCCACCTGCGTCTTCCTGTTCAATGTTGGCAGCCGCATAGTCACATTTGAACCGATGTCGCACGAGCTTTTCGGCTGTTTTGATCCAGCTGTCTGCCCAACCAGCAGACTTAAAGTATGCAAGCTTGTAACGGGGATGTAGGACTAAAATGAAGCATGATAATTAATGGAGCGATTATAGAAAGAAGAGGACTTCCCCATAGCAATTCTATATGTCTCTGAAGCATCTGTTAGCGAATAATAACGGTTGAGTGTTTTCTTCGCTATTGTCATGGCCGCCCGGATGGCTCGGTTGTTCTCACTGGATGGCTTGATTACATTGGTAAAATACGTGTCGATATGGTCCATCGCAGGGATTACCATTGGCAGGTTTGGGGTCGCACGTGAGAAGTATAAAGTAGCATCTTTGAGGATCTATTAAATTAGCAACAAGATCATGATTCATGATGACGAACGCAATGGCAATAGATCAACAACGTTGCATTGCGCACAGGACGAGGTGACGTGTCACACAGACCTTCAACGTGTCACACAACTCGCTGGCAATCAACCATTCTTCCTCCGTCAACTCATACCGTCGGAGGTCATTTTTGCGCTCTGAGGTCATTTGCTCAATTGCCCCTCGATACTGGACCGCAAAATCTAACATGTCAAAAGTCGAATTCCATCTGGTGGCCACATCGCGAGGCATAATCCTCGGCACCAACTCCAACTCTTCAAGACAGACCTTCCAGGCTGGCAGGAGGATCGTAGACGAGTGTATGATCTTGAAGGCTAGTTTTCGAAGCTAGAAATAAGTTTTTAGCAATAGATAAGCATCATATCCTATCCTTATGACCTTAACTCACCTTCACTAGTAGCATTTTAACCGGGCGTATACTATCTTTCAGCCTTGCTTGTTCGTCGGGTGTCAGCACCGCAACCTCGTCCACCCAGTCCTCTATGTCATCAGCTTTCTTGATCTCTTCGCCTTCATCATCGTTTTCCTGCGCCATGGTGAGTTCTTCCTTTTCCAGATCTTCTGCCAAGTTCAGTAATCCCCTTTCTTCGTCATTCAGATTGCCATCCATTTCTGGCCTTGTTTCTACGTCAAACTGTTTAAGTAATGACTTTGCAACAAGGTTTAGGATATGGGCGAAGCATCGCACGCGGTTGCTGGTGATGAAGGATGGTAGTAAGTCTCCGAGTTCCTCTGTCATTGTATCATTATTTGATGCATTGTCGCAGGTTACGCAGAGGAACTATTCTGACGTGAATTATGGCAGAGACGAATCTATTGATTCCCAACCTTGTGCTCGATCCCGAAATCCTTCAAGATTCCAGCAAATGCCGTCGCGAGGTTCAGCCCCGTGTGCGACTGCGATTACAGTCAGTTATGACGACTGGTAAGTAGCGATGAGTACCTTGGGAAGCTCAATCACATCAAGCACAATCGATATCGGCTCCCCTTTTATTTCGAAATGTGCGGTCACGGCGTTGTAGGAATAGTGGTTCGTTGCCGTCCATGCATCTGTTGCAAAACTGATTTTGCCATCGTACGTCTGCAAATACTTCAGTATAATCCTTCACTAAAGCAGATGTTATTTACCTGCAGGGTTTTTGCAAGCCGCTCTCGAGTCCTCGCAAATACAAGCTTCACGTCACGCGATACAGTAGACGGTGAAGGTATGTAGAGCTCTGGTCTCCCTGTCTTCATAAGACACTGAAACCCTCGATCTGCGACGATTTCAAAGGGACGGGCACTTTCTGCAACCCAACGAACGATCTCCGCTCTACATTATAGCAAGTTAGTCTTCAAGGTTTTGTAGAAGGACCAGCAATGTACTTAATCTCATTCTTGGTGTGCATTCGGTGAGAATACGTTATCTTTCCTTTTCCTGTTCGTTCAAAGCTCGCTGTGATAGAACCCGAAGAAGCGATCGGCCCTGTTACACTAGACCTGGCCTCCGATGCATTCCGACATTCGCTGGCCCTTGTCCATGCCTCTGCGCCCCAGCAAACCTTCGCATGTTTGATCATGTTGCCTGTTGAGGCCTTATCTTTTGTATCAAGGTATCGTCGACTAATATATTTGCATCCGCGCGCCGCACACTTGAACTCATGGCATCGTCGTGTACCCATATAGGATATCGTGGGGATTGGTTGGAAGAAGGCGTATACCGGGGACTTCCAATCCTTTGACAAACGTTCTGGTCCAGCAAGTTAATTTTCATCGCGAATGCTCAGTTCAGCCACATACCAAGTTCGTCATCAGAACCCTCGACATCTGCAGGAATACTGGATTTAGGGTCGGAATCAGAATCATGATCTATCTCCACAACGCTGGGTTGTCGTTCCCTGGTGAGGTCAATGTGAGGGTCAGAATTGTCACTATCATCCCCTTCTGGTACGGGTTTGGCCTTCTTTTTGTTTCGTTGCGCTGTGCTAAGACTAAGAGCAGTGCTTGCCTTTCGTTTGATCTTAATATTCATACCGGCCTTCGATGTGGAGTCTTTAAAGAATGCTGAGCTCAGTGTTGGCAGGTTATCGCCAATTTTTTGGGGGGCCGTGTTGGTGTAAGATCATGCGCCGCAGTTCACACTGTCTCCATACTCCCAAGTATTCGGCAAATATCAATCACAAGCAATGTCACCTCTCGCTTAGTGGGGTTTTCTCCCTTGCCGTTGCCAACCTGCCACACAGCTAGATGCAACGGCGAGGCGCAAACTAGATGGTCTATACCTCTTCTTCGTCATTCTGTGGCATTTCTCCTCACTCATCATCCTGGCCAACTTTCCCTTTGACAGCATTTCCCAACTTCTAAATGCCGCTTAATTCGATCACGTCCCAAGCGACAGCAGTGAGTACTAGTCTAGCTTAGTGTCTTTTTTACTGGCGCTAACTGTCACGTAAGATACGTATCGTGTATAGCCCGCCCGGAACACATCTTCTTTCTGGCCTGACTCCATGTCTGCCGCCACTGCGTTGTGCTCGCCAGTGTGTTCACCAACAGCAAGTCCCTTGTCGCATCTGCTTTCCCTTTCACATCAAGCTTCACCTTCACTCTTAAGCCTTTGTACACAACTTTGAATACATTGTAGTGTTGCTACGGACATCGTCGGTAACTCCGTGTGTATATAACTCACAATCTTACTCGTTGGAGAAGATAGATAACCAGCCATTGGAGAATTAAAGATGAAGCCTTTTTATATTTTCGTTTGCCCTGCGATATCGTGTTCGACCGTTGCTTGGTATCATCGCGTCAACTCGCTGCAATCATTCTCAAGTTCTCAATTACTCTCGACCTCCTGCTGTCCACGTTGACCTACCTCTTGTGCTCTTCACGCTGCCGCCATTAAGTTGGCCCACCTTTCGCCTTGCACTCCTCTCTCTCACTTAATTTACATTTCTTCTGGATTTATTTGCATATATATGGGACGGGTTGTGTACGGGTCACGGGTCACGAAAGTGTGACCCGTACCCGCACCCGTGGGTACCCGTACCCGCAACCTGCACGGGTTACCCCAACCCGTGCGGATCCCTAATACTGGCCACACCGGCCATATAGTGGCTACGCGTTTACTGGCCAATTTCCTTTGCTCACACAGTTGTAATACATCGTAAGGCGTCCATATATGGCCGCCTTACAGAATCCCTTCATCAACCCACATCAGGCAGATGTCCAACTACTTTTCTTTATTTTTTTGTGATTTTTGCAATTTCTCATA
>QFEY01002487.1:0-25821 GCA_003316435.1 Russula virescens | reverse complement strand
CACTTCATTGTGCATCGTCATCTAGATATCCGAAACTCGCACAGGACTTATTAAAGCACGGGGCGGACACTAAAGCAGAGAATCGCCACAATAACACGCTCCTGCGTTTCGCAGCATGGAAGGCGAAGTTTACTGCCGCGAGGAAATTTCTAGAGCGCTACGCGAAGGTCAGCTCACAGGAGAAGAGGCTTCATACGTTAGGCCATTTTAGAGCAGATTATGGACATCCAGACGTCATACAACTCTTATTGGAACACGATGCAGACATCGAAGCACAGAATTACGATGACAACACTCCGCTACACCTCGCAGCGTGGCAGGGGAAGGTTACTGCTGCACAGAAGTTGCTCGAGCATAACGCAAGTATTCATGCACGCAATAAGAATTCCTGGACGCCACTCCATCTTGCATCGTGGCATGGACATCCGGATGTCATACGTCTCTTATTAGACCATGGTGCAGATATCGAAGCACAGGATTGCGATGACGACACTTCGCTGCATCTCGCAGCCTCGCAGGAGAAGGTTGCTGCTATACAGAAGTTGCTCGAGCATAACGCAAGTATTCATGCACGCAATAAGAATTCCTGCACGCCACTCCATCACGCATCGTGGTATGGACATCCGGATGTCATACATGTCTTATTGGATCATGGTGCGGATATCGAAGCACAGAATTGCGATGACAACACTCCGCTGCATCTCGCATTGTGGCAGGAGAAGGTTGCTGCTGCACAGAAGTTGCTCGAGCACAATGCAAGTATCCATACACGCAATATGTATTCCTGGACGCCACTCCATCTTGCATCGTGGTATGGACATCCGGATATCACGCGTCTCTTATTGGATCATGGTGCAGATATCGAAGCACAGAATTGCGATGACAATACTCCACTGCATCTCACAGCGCGGCAGGGAAAGGTTGCTGCTGCACAGAAGTTGCTCGAGCACAACGCAAGTATTCATGCATGGAATAAATATTTCTGGACGCCACTCCATCTTGCATCGTGGCATGGACATCTGGATATCATGTGTCTCTTATTGGATCATGGTGCGGATATCGAAGCACAGGATTGCGATGACAACACCCCGCTACATCTTGCAGCGCGGCAGGGGAAGGTTGCTGTTGCACAGAAGTTGCTCGAGTACAACGCAAGTATTCATGCACGCAATGAGAATTCCTGGACGCCACTCCATCACGCATCGTGGTATGGACATCCGGATGTCATACAGCTCTTATTGGAGTATGGTGCGGATATCGAAGCACAGAATAGTGATGATGACACTCCACTGCATCTCGCGGCGTGGCAGGGGAAGGTTGCTGTTGCAAAGAAGTTGCTCGAGCACAACACAAGTATTCATACACGCAATAAATATTCCTGGACGCCACTCCATCACGCATCGTGGTATGAACATCCGGATATCATGCGTCTCTTACTGGATCATGGTGCGGATATCGAAGCACAGAATTGCCATGACCACACTCCGCTGTGTCTTGCAGTGTGGCAGGGGAAGGCTACTGCTGCACAAATTTTGCTCGAGCACAACGCAAATATTCATACACGCAATAAATATTCCTGCACACCACTCCATTTTGCATCAGGGTATGGACATCCGGATGTCATACAGCTCTTATTGGATCATGGTGCGGATATCGAAGCACAGAATAGCGACGACAACACTCCGCTCCATCTCGCAGTGTGGCAGGGGAAGGTTACTGCTGCACAGAAGTTGCTCGAGTACAACGCAAGTATTCATGCACGCAATGAGAATTCCTGGACGCCACTCCATCACGCATCGTGGTATGGACATCCGGATGTCATACAGCTCTTATTGGAGCATGGTGCGGATATCGAAGCACAGAATAGTGATGATGACACTCCACTGCATCTCGCGGCGTGGCAGGGGAAGGTTGCTGTTGCAAAGAAGTTGCTCGAGCACAACACAAGTATTCATACACGCAATAAATATTCCTGGACGCCACTCCATCACGCATCGTGGTATGAACATCCGGATATCATGCGTCTCTTACTGGATCATGGTGCGGATATCGAAGCACAGAATTGCCATGACCACACTCCGCTGTATCTTGCAGTGTGGCAGGGGAAGGCTACTGCTGCACAAATTTTGCTCGAGCACAACGCAAATATTCATACACGCAATAAATATTCCTGCACGCCACTCCATTTTGCATCAGGGTATGGACATCCGGATGTCATACAGCTCTTATTGGATCATGGTGCGGATATCGAAGCACAGAATAGCGATGACAACACTCCGCTCCATCTCGCAGTGTGGCAGGAGAAGATTGCTGCTGCACAGAAGTTGCTCGAGTACAACGCAAGTATTCATACACGCAATAAATATTCCTGGACGCCACTCCATTTTGCATCGCGGTATGGACATCCGGATATCATCCATCTCTTATTGGATCATGGTGCGGATATCGAAGCACAGAATAGCGATGACAACACTCCGCTCCATCTCGCAGTGTGGCAGGAGAAGGTTGCTGCTGCACAGAAGTTGCTCGAGTACAACGCAAGTATCCATACACGCAATATGTATTCCTGGACGCCACTCCATCTTGCATCGTGGTATGGACATCCGGATATCATCCATCTCTTATTGGATTATGGTGCGGATATCGAAACACAGGATTGTGATGACAACACTCCGCTACATCTCGCAGTGTGGCAGGAGAAGGTTACTGCTGCACAGGTGTTGCTCGAGCACAACGCAAATATTCATACACGCAATAAATATTCCTGCACGCCACTCCATCACGCATCGTGGTATGGACATCCGGATATCATGGGTCTCTTATTGGATCATGGTGCGGATATCGAAGCACAGAATAGCGATGACAACACTCCGCTCCATCTCGCAGTGTGGCAGGGAAAGGTTGCTGCTGCACAGAAGTTGCTCGAGTACAACGCAAGTATTCATACACGCAATAAATATTCCTGGACGCCACTCCATCTTGCATCGCGGTATGGACATCCGGATATCATCCATCTCTTATTGGATCATGGTGCGGATATCGAAATACAGGATTGTGATGACAACACTCCGCTGCATTTCGTAGTGTGGCAGGAGAAGGTTATTGCTGCACAGATGTTGCTTGAGCACAACGCAAGTATTCATGCACGCAATAAATATTCCTGGACACCACTCCATCACGCATCGTGGCATGGACATCTGGATCTCATGCGTCTCTTATTGGATCATGGTGCGGATATCGAAGCACAGGATTGCCATGACCACACTTCACTACATCTTGCAGTATGGCAGGGAAAGGTTACTGCTGCACAGATGTTGCTCGAGTACAACGCAAATATTCATACACGCAATATGTATTCCTGCACGCCACTCCATCTTGCATCAGGGTATGGACATCCGGATGTCATACAGCTCTTATTGGATCATGGTGCAGATATCGAAGCACAGAATAGCGATGACAACACTCCGCTCCATCTCGCAGTGTGGCAGGAGAAGGTTGCTGCTGCACAGAAGTTGCTCGAGTACAACGCAAGTATTCATACACACAATATGTATTCCTGGACGCCACTCCATCTTGCATCGCGGTATGGACATCCGGATATCATCCATCTCTTATTGGATCATGGTGCGGATATCGAAGCACAGGATTGTGATGACAACACTTCACTACATCTTGCAGTATGGCAGGGAAAGGTTACTGCTGCACAGATGTTGCTCGAGCACAACGCAAATATTCATACACGCAATATGTATTCCTGCACGCCACTCCATCTTGCATCAGGGTATGGACATCCAGATGTCATACAGCTCTTATTGGATCATGGTGCGGATATCGAAGCACAGGATTGTGATGACAACACTTCCCTGCATTTCGCAGTGTGGCAGGAGAAGGTTACTGCTGCACAGATGTTGCTCGAGCACAACGCAAGTATTCATGCACACAATAAATATTCCTGGACACCACTCCATCACGCATCGTGGCATGGACATCTGGATCTCATGTGTCTCTTATTGGATCATGGTGCGGATATCGAAGCACAGAACTGCCATGACCACACTTCGCTACATCTCGCAGTATGGCAGGGAAAGGTTACTGCTGCACAGAAGTTGCTCGAGCACAATGCAAGTATTCATGCACGTGATAGGGACTCCTGGACTCCACTCCATCACGCATCGTGGAATGGAGATTCGGATGTCATACGTCTCTTATTGGATCATGGTGCGGATATCGAAGCACATGATTGCCATGGCAACACACCGTTACATTTAGCAGCGTCGCAGGGGAAGGTTACTGCTGCACAGAAGTTGCTCGAGCATAACGCAAGTATTCATGCACGCAACGAGTATTCTGAAACACCACTACATTGTGCATCTTGGCATGGAGATCCCGATATCGTACAACTCTTATTGGGTCATGGTGCGGACATTGACGCACAGGATTCTGCTTGCTACACTGCACTACATCTCACTGCATGGCAGGGGAAAGCTCTTGCTGTGCAGAAGTTACTCGAGTATCACGCCGGGATTGAATTGCGCAACCACAATTCGTGGACGCCAATACATCATGCATCATGGTATGGATACCCAGATATCATACAGGTCTTACTGGAGCACGGTGCGGAAGTTGATGTACAGGACTACGACGGTCACATCCCGCTGCATCTCGCAGCATGGCGGGGGAACGTTGCTGCTGCTCACAAGTTGCTGAAGCACCATGCAAGGATCTATGCACAGAATTCGAACGTCGAAGAAACATTCGTGCCTGCCGATACTTCATGTATTGAGGTATGGTCATTCAGATATCGTACAGCTTTGACTGGCTCATAGTGTGGACATTAAAAGGTCGAATCATAGTGATCACGCTCCACTACATCTCGTAGCTAGGCAGGGGAAGGTTACTGCTACGCAGAAATTGCTTGAACATCGCGCAGGGATTCATGCATGGGACAATTATGATCACAACACTCTGATTCCCACTGCGGAATGGGTATCGCAATATCCTACAAATTCTATCGAGCAGTGTGCTTGCGCTATACAAGTAGAATGGCACAAATACCTATGACGGGTTTTTACGGAAACTGGACTATGGGGGTTATGTATTGATGTTTCGAATGCTGACACACTGACAAAAAACGTCGATACATCCACGACAGGGTGCGCACAGATATTTCAATTTATATTTGCATATGGAAGCGTTACTGTAATCGATCGACAACATTTATTACGGTCGTCGTTCTTCTTGACCCACGCTTCTCGCTTTGACGTTCGTATAGTTCATACTCAAACTACCACCCTTTATGCATTACGGCTTCACTCGCGAACCTTACAAAGTGAGTTTCCCAAGCTGTCGCTATGATAAAACCGTGGTCAGCACCCGCGCTCGTTAGAATAGACTTGAATATACGCGCAGGGGCAGCTCATCTTCGACAACAGAGAAGAACATGATAGGGAACGTGTGTCGCTCCGACCATTCGAGGTATGTACGTCCGGGGCCAGAAAAAGTTGCATTTGTACTGTCTGAGTATCGTATGGAAGAATTCCCATTTGTAAAAAGGATAGAGTACCCATTCGAAGACACTGGTCGAGTTACCACAAAAAAGTAGGGGGTTTCCATTAGAGGCATTTGGTGTAAATGCTGAATGGCAGGCAAGTGAGTGGGGATACACCTTAGGACTTATAAACTCCGATCGCTACGTAGCACCGCGCTACTAAATCTATGTCCAGAGACGTACTAGTCCTTGTGCAACCCACAGGAACCCGATCACCGATGCGGGCATTCACGCGCAAATCTTCGAAGAGAAACCAGACCCATACCGGGGGGGCCAAACGACTTTGGTGAGGGCGGTCACGCGCGGATTGCGAGGTAGGGGTGACCTAAGATGAAGCCAAGTAAGCAATCGAACCCAGGGGCTCACGCATGTCATAGTCCCAGAGGCAAAGATCTCGATGAGCGATAGATAGGACTAGCTTGATGGGGAGGCGGAGATTGCTGGTACGATTGCTATTGAGGACCCCCACACCTTTGTGAAAATTCCAAAGTCGGCCATCTCATTAAATAGAAAAAGGCCGACAGGCTCACCTTTTAGTCATTACATACGCCCGCATCTCAGCCATTACAAACCTGTCGTATCCATCACCCACAGGAGTTGAATAGCTAGACACCCAAGAGTTGACTTGCGATGCGGGCCTGGAGCCGCCGCCCAGCAGCGAAGTCGCTGCCGGAAGAGATCATGGAACATCCTGATTTTGCCTTGCTCATGCGAACCCGAACGTCCACTGATGTTGGAGGACGGCGGGATTCGCTCCAGTGTGAAGAATTGTGGTGCACGAAGAGGGAGACAAACTATACGCGGATGTACCTGTCAGAGGAGAAGACGTCCTCCTGGCCCTGTCGGGTTGCATGCCCAATGCTCCGTCATGCCAGACCATTTTCGTCTGTTCGATACTCGATGTCTGCGCGTATTGACCTCGGAGACTTTCGCCGAGCCAACGCTCAGCCTGGGTAACGCAATCACTAATAAGGGTTCTCGTAGAGCATGTTTGGGGACACCAGCGCTGGTCGAAGAAGGAAAGCAAACTTACCAAGTATGGGGAAAGAGGGCCGCCGCCCACCTGGGCTTTTCATCCCTGGTCCGTCGGGTTTGAAACCCTCATGAGTAGACAAATTCAAATAAGTTTTCTGAGCTGAACAAATCTCGCTGTAGAAGATGTAGCCGAGGAAAAAATACATGAAGAAACGTTCACTGGAAGGAACACCACTGGAATGAGTACCTATGGCCTCTTGGCTGTGTAGAGTGTTGAAGAGCACCGATGCGACGAGGTTTTCAGGCCAAATCACGAACGGTGGAGCGACGAGGAAGCGCTTGGAAATTCCGCTAACCGAGTATCCAATCATCTAGGTTAACATGATCAGTAGTCATTGATCTGTTTAGGAATAAGAAACAGTTAAAAGAATACCGAAAGGGAAGCAAATAGAAGATCCAAAACTGACAGAAAGCTATGACGCTAATTGTAGAAGACTTTGGACGGCAGGTGTGCCGGAATAGAATGGTGATGACATAATCTGTTAGGATGGCAAGCACTCACGGCGCACGGCGTACTGTAGATGGTAGGTTTGCCGGCAGGGGCGGTCTACGCACGCGTCGTCGTCAGGGTCAAGGTGGCCCAGTGGATGTCGTGGGGTTTAGAGTTCGTTTCCATAGGCGGCGACAGGCTCGCATGAGGCAGGGGACAGAAAGGTAGGATAGAGAGGGTTGCTGCCACCTCCGCTCACCGCAGAGTCAGGATCTGGGGTTCGTCCTCGAGATGACGGGGTTCATATAGGATGATATGGAGGTAGCGGGGATGGTGAGCAAGGGCTTTGCTTGGTTCCTACTGGCACGGGAGACGACGTTGCGCACATTGTTACCCACCGGGGTGGAGGGTTTAGAGGGCTGTTGGCCAGTGGGCTGGAGAATGATATCGATTATGTGTGGCGCAGTCCCTCGGTTGCTTCAATGGAATAGAGGCAGTGACGGGCATGATAGCTGCTATGGACGGAACTGGAGTGGCGGCGATGCTTGGCTCTGGACTGAGTGGAGCACAGGAAGGTGTGGGCGGGATTTGGATGATTCAGAAGGAATGGAATGATATGGAAAGAGTGCGGAGATTGGTGGTGCTGGCTGGTAACTGATGGTAGCAATGATGTCGAGACAAGGACCTTTGTATGACTCACATCGTTGGATTATCGACAACCTGACTGTCGTTTTACCAAGGCTGAGAGAAACAAGAGTGCCATTGTGTCGCTTTGAGACTAGCGTAACGTAGCACGGCGAAGTCAGTGAGCCTTTGGTCATATTGGACGATGGTTGAGTCCTCACCTTTATTAAAAACACCGCAATGATCCTGATTGGGATTCTAACAGACGGTAAGGTGATGGATTGTTCGCGTTCGTCATGTCCCAGAGGGGTGTGTTGTTGAATGTGTGCGTAAGACATCCCGGGTCAACGTTTACCGTGCGTCTGGTTCTACAGTACAGTTGAAAAAATATCCGCTATCCGCGGAAGGAAAGTTCCGTCATCGGCGCTCAGCGCTCAGCAGCCGACGAGCGACAGGAACTCAACCGAGTCGCCGCCTGCGAGCCTGATGTTAAACGATGCGCTTTAACCTGGACCTGTTCGAGCTCTTTCCCTGGCATGTCGACGACGACTCTGGCAGTGGTTGTGGGTGCGAGCCTGACTACAAGGTATGTCCATCAACCGAATGTTTTATCACTGGCGTGCTCGCTCATAGTCAATTCGCTGATCTGTCCCGATTTCCCAGCGTAACGAATCCGGTAAAACACAAGTATCCATCTTCAACTCTGTTTAATTTGGAAACTCTCTTTCCCGCCTCATTCCTGTGGCTACGTGTCATGATCTCGCTTCTTCGCGGCTTTGCCGGCCTTGAACTATGCACCAGTGACCGTGTTCAGGTACTCTGGCTGTGATGGGCCCTATATGGACGAACTAAATCCTTTGACATTACATGTGCCCCCCCGATAGATAGCGTAGTATGAAAGGGACGGCAAGAATCAACTGGCGTACAGTAGATGCCAGCGGATGGGCAGATCCATCCATGACGTGATGACATATGAAGATGCTTCGATGCTTCCGCATTTAGCCGTTTTTACGTGCCGCGCACGAGTTTCCCCTGCCAACTCCCTGCCAGTTCGGTGGCTGCTGTGCTCACGTCGCTAAGAGATGGCGACAGGTGGAAAAATAGATCAAGGAATACTCACTTTCGCACATCGCCGTTCTACCTTGACATCAATTTTTTCCTGTGTCTCTCACGCGTGATGGGATTATCCCATGTAGATGTAATCGCGCTCTTCAACCAGCAGGTTAACATGACCGCGGATGGGCTCGAGACCTAGTTCGACGATCTATAATAAGCTACAAGGTGGGAACGGGGTGTAGGATCAAAGATGAGTCGAGATTCTTCGGGAGAACACCGACCAGAAGTGGGAGTACGACGAGGTGCGCTCTTTCTCCCTCCCTGTTTTCCCATCCCGTCTGTGTTATAATGGTTAGCAGCGACTGAGCTTCTGAACAGGAATGGATAGCATATCCGGGAAGCAGTAGTCAGGTGAGTTCTTCCTTCCCGTGCCCGTGGTGTGCTAGGCAGAATGGGTGGGAAATGAGGTCCTTTACTTACTGAACATCGTATCAGTTTCGGCGCCCATCATCTCGCTCAGGAGGACCGGGTGAAAGAAACAACGACAACGTTACAGAGGAGCTCGACACGGAAACGGGTACCATTAGGCGAGAATACCTATCCCCGCTTTCGCAGGACATACTAACGCCTATTGCCGTTCGCAGTCTCAAGAATTGGTGCCATCTGGGCCTTGAATGGTCCCAGATTGGCTCGGATAGAACTGAATTGCTAAGCAAGACCCTGTGAAAGTCAACTACAGGGGAAACTGAAGGTTATCTAAAGTACAGTGCTAAAGGCAGTGGCGATCATAGTGATAAAAATCATGGCAGTGGTAGAGCTAGCGTATCACAGGACTAGGGATGGGTCCATTGGTCCCGATGCGATCGTTGACGGGGAAGCCAACACCCAAGTCATCAGTAGCAGTAGGAGGCATGGCCCGCACAGAACATCGTGTGCATGCGGTAAGCATGCGAGAGGAGTCATGGATGCATGGATGCCAGTGAGATCGGCAACGGACGAAATATGGGGATGAAATGGGATGACTAGCACTAGATGGGTGGATGAGTAGATCCAGGGTGAATGGCCGCAAGATGGGATTAGGGCCAAAAACCAGGCCACGAAGTTTTCGGATCAGGGACGGAGGTACTCGCGTAGGATATGTGGGATGTCATTGCTATCAGACGAACTGCTCAGGGTTGCAGGCTTGAAAATCGATCATCCCGTGGGATTGACTCAGACAGCTCGTGAGGAACGCTATGGCGAGGACATTATCGAGACTCCTAGACCACAGGAAGCGGACATCTATTAAAATTTGTTCAAAATATATCTCCAAAATACGACATAAATGGTTCAAATAGCGGGCCCGATATTTATGAGAAGCAATTGAAAGGTATGATTATGCATAGTTCTCCCCGATCCACTCGTAGGCTGCGATTTCAGAATATGGGACATAACTTTGCAACCACTCGTCTAAATTGATTTCAGTTTTTTAGACAAAAACCATCGAAAAGACCGAATAAAAGGTGTCGGGGCCTGCTTACATCTGAACGAGCCGCACGCCAGTGATGCTACCCCTCGCCGCATCCTGTGTGCCAGGGAGCCATACGACATCCTCGTGATGGTCCGATTCGGGTGTACGCTGGGGACTCGGAGCGAGGGCAAACATTGTGGTGTCACTCAAACGGAGTCTTATCGGGCCTCATCATACCCAGGATAATGACTCATCATTGTAGGCGTGCTACCCGAGCGATGCGGGCAACGCCCGTGAGTTCGTTAGGAAGGATCAGATCAAGAGAGCTCGAGAGAAGACGGGCGCGCGGGCCGGGGGTCCCTCGCGGCCGTGTAGCGCTGAGAGGATGGTGCGGCGTTTACACTGGCACGAGAGAGATCACACGAATGAGGGAAAATAATAGTGCGCACTTCGCTTCTGTCCATAAAGAAAGCAGCACCTTTTGTGTCACGCAGGAGACGATTCTATTTACGTGCAGAATGTACAGTACTACTGAGTCCAGAAGGGAATACTTATACAGATTCATACTCAGGAAAAGAGGAGGGAGGGGAAATGCTCAGTCGAGCGCGGGTCGGTCACTCTATTACTCGGTCCTTTCGAACGACGAGATGGTGGGGATGTCCATGGCGAACAGGGGACGCTGCTGCAGTCCCGAGGGTGGCGTATGTACTACTTGCCAGCATGCGCGTCGCGAGGCCAGCGCACCTGCCTCCCTTCCTAGTGCGCCATGGTCCGTTTATGTTCCATCAATGTGCGCCTGGGGCTGTGTACCCCACGTAGGGTTTCTATAATGTACATAAACTTATGAACTCCGCATTAATGGTACGGTAAGTGCGTTATCATGGTGCCTTATCTTGAATCTTCTACTTTGGTAGTAAGCAACCTTTTATGGAGATAAGCCCCTGCCAGTGCACTGGAATAAGTATATTCGCTATACCCATATCCATGTTTCAAACTTTAAAGCGCAACAGCCTGAGATAAAAGGGGAAATATTCGAGAAAATATTTATACTCTGTCACCTGAGATATGATATGACAGCGTGAATTCATCCAGGCACGCATCTTCGTCAACATCCCAATAAGCAATCGGGTCATGAGGCCTGAGGCGTGATACACATATGCCAGGTGGTGTAGTTGGCCGAATATATTACGTTCACGTTTCATGAGGTGAGAAGAGTGGGTATCTTGGGACATGGCCATCAAGGTCTCTGCCACCCATAATCACACATCATTGAGTCCTCCACTGCACAATCACCATGCCACAGGCCTCCCGGATCCCCAAATCTGCCTCACACATGAACCATCTGTTCACATTTGACAGTGCCCTAAAAGCCTATAAAGAGACTACAGGAAAAGACCTTTCCTCAGACCCACTACACCTTATACTTGGAGCGTGTGATTCATCCGATGATATTATTGCCATACTTTTGCTCCAAATCCCTGTGATCAACCAATCTCGGAGGAAAGACGACAAACTATTGAGGTGGCTGAATCGGATTGTGAAGGCCATCAAATCATTTTCCGCGACCATGGGTGGGTCTATTGACCTAGTGAGAGTCCCACTGAATATGAGGTCACCCCCAGAATCTGCATGTTTATCTTTATTCCGCAGGGATATTCACCTGGGCAGCTGATCTTTACGGCCGTTGGCATCCTTCTCTCAGTAAATATTTCTATCATTTCCTTCAGCCTGGCTTTTATAACGTTGTTATATCCTAGAACGTTAATGCTGAAAGCGATTTCCGAGCTGCACTCTTTGAACTTTTCAAGCACATCGAAATTGTCTTCAGGCGGCTCGAGACTTGTATCAAGTTCCCAATGACCACAGGAATGACGGAAGTATTTGTAAAGGCCATTGCTGATGTACTCTCCGTCATTTCCATCGCCACCAAAGATATTAACCGGAAGCATACAAGTAAGTTTATCTCTGGAAATGGGCCGACACTCTCAGCTAACCTTCCATCAGACATATTACTGCAGAGGCGAAAGGATATCGACGATGCACTAAAAAGGCTCGATAAACTTACGACGGACGAAGCTCAAATGGCATCTACAGAAGTCGGGACTAATATATACGGCATTGGATCTAACATGATGGGCGTTGATCATGGGGCGTATGGGATCCAGGGCGGGCATGCAGAGGACAGGGAGAGACACGCCCAGGATATGTTTCGAGGCATTGGGAGAGTGAAGGACGTCGGAGAGAAAGTCATCAATGGTGGGTGTACTCTTTCAACTCCTTTATTTCCAACTCTGTCATCATTCATCCTCTTACGTGTTGAAAAATCAGGACAACAGGTAGCAACTGACTTGTACGCAGTAACTGCGGAAGGTTCAAAGACCATGTATGGTGTCGGTGACATTGGTCAAGCCAAGGAACTGGAACGTGTCCGGAACAGAGCAATGACTCTTAATCAAACACAAGCCACCCTGAAGACTATGGGCAGAGTCACTGGCGGTGAGAAAGTTATTTCTAATTAATCATCCGCGCCACATTGAGTATTTTATATGTTTAGGTGGCAAAAAAAAAAGTCAATCGACGGAAAGTAGCTTAGACTATCTCAGCTGTTCGTGGTGTTATTGTCACGTTAAATGGAGGGGCTAAAAGGATTCACAGGTGGTCTGCCAAGCCACAGTCGCGGTACCACGGAATGGTTCTCTGCGCGTGACTCATCCGTATTTTCGCGCTGCAAAGACTATCGAGACTTCGATAGTCGGACGCCGCTACCCCACCTCACATCACCGAACGCCCTTATTGACCCTATCCAGGGCATGGATATCAACGTCCGGGATGACAAAGGAAGGACAGCACTCCATCGAGCCATCATTACCTACCCACTTGTTGATCTAAACACGATCAAACGTTTGTTGGAACACGGCGCCGACGTAAGGGCACAGGATAACGAGCTCTTTACACCTCTTCATCTGGGAGCTGGCAGGGGGGATCTCATAGTTGTACAGCTATTGCTCAGGTATGGGGCTAGTGTCCTTTCTTGGGACAAAACTTCTTCGACACCACTCCATCTCGCGTCGACCTATGGACATGCCGATGTCATACAGCTCTTATTGGACCACGGTGCAGATATTGAGGCGCGGAATTACTACAATTACACTCCGCTGCATGTCGCAGCGGCAGAAGGGAAGGTCGTAGCCGCACTCAAGTTACTCGACCACAGTGCGATGATCCACGCACAAAATGGGAACTGCTCCACGCCACTCCATCTTGCATCGGAGCGCGGACACCCTGACATCATACAGCTTTTATTGATGCGCGCGGCAGATATCGAAGCACAGGATTTCAAAAGAAACACACCTCTGCATGTCGCAGCCTATTGCGGAAAGGTTTCTGCTGCCCGGAAGTTGCTCGACTATCGCGCGAGTGTCCATGCACGAAATGCGTATTCATGGACACCACTCCATCTCGCATCATGGAATGGATGCTCCGATATCATACCTCTCTTATTGGACTACGGAGCGGACATTAACGGACAGGATTGCCATGATGATACGCCACTGCATCTCGCAGCGTCGGAGGGCAAGGTTGCTGCTGTGAAGGAGTTGCTCAATCACCGTGCGAAGGTTCATGTGCAGAATATTTATTCACAAACGCCGCTCCATGGCGCATCGTCTCGAGGATATTCCAATATCGTACAGCTCTTGATAGAGCATGGAGCGAACATTAAAACGCGGGATATCAACGATGAAACGCCGTTGCATCTCGCAGCACTCCATGGGAACGCTGCTGTCGTACAAAAGTTGCTCAAGCGCCGTGCAAGCACCAACACACGGAATAATGCTTCTCGGATGCCACTCCATCTGGCATCACAGTTTGGGGATCCTAATGTCATACAACTTTTATTGGAACACGGTGCGGACATTGAAGCACAGGATGGTGACAATAACACACCCTTGCATCTTGCAGCACTGAAGGGAAAGGTTGCTGCTGTGCAAAAGCTGATTGAACATTGCGCGAGTAGTCATGCAAAGAACAGGAACCACAACACACCATTACAGCTTGCATCGCAGTGTGGCCATTCAGACGTCGTATATGCCTTATCGAGCATAGAAGACGATGGGACTAAGCCGCCACGACCGAACCGTGTATTGTCGATGCTTCGTAAAAAATTGGCCACATGACTCCTGCTTGAAGGTGCCTCAAACACTCACGTGCGTAAAAAAACCGCCATTCTGGATTACCTTAATAACACGAAACTAGGTTTGTGCGTTTAGTGCATATAATACGTTTATCAACCCCAAGCGCGCATAGGCCTTTCTATCAGTATTTATGTATAGAGACCCGATTTTAGTTGTTTCATTGCGAAGACTTACGTTCCTGCCTACAGGTCCATCGCCACCCGGGAATTAGGAGAGACACGTTCGGCCTCTACCTTTCCATCAACCCATGAAGACTATTTAATGTACGGAGATGGCCTCTCCCGTCTTTTCTTACTTCCTTTGCTTTTACGCCCATTCTCCACCCTAGATGGTGAGAGTACAACGTTATGCAGCCATTTCTCTCGGTGGTCTTACAGCCTCTGGTTCCTTTCCTTGGAAATTTCTGACCTTTCCTTCCCTACTCATTGTTTACTAGTATTGATACGGACAATAGCTTGTATGTATATTTGCCTGGAGAGATAAGCAGGACATCTTGACAAGGTTCGTCTGATCTGAAATGTCTTTGTAGAACGCTGAAGCGCTCCCATCCTTGTGATCAACGAAGCAGACTTTCCCCGATTCCTGAGGGTGACAAGGTGCTAGACGAGTAATAGTAATGAGACCTTCTAGTAGACGCGCAGCGTTGTTGACCATACCACGGTAGCTATGAGAAGCATTGCAAATGACACTGGCAAGACCTTCATGCGCTGCCTGCGAACGCGCTTAGTGACGTTATGGGTCATCATAACTGTTGTGATCACAAAGAGGGAAAAAAAATGCCTTTTTACGTGACAATGTCAGCCAAAGATGATAGAATCTTCCCTGCCATACCATAGAGGTATGTTGTCAGGCCCAGTGAAATGAGATGGGCCTGCTCTAGTGACTTCACGTCTGGCATCATAGTGAGGTGGGCCATCACCAGCTGACGGGCACCTTAGGAGGATGGCAGCGACAGTAGGGATTAAGGGGAGAAAAGGGTCAACTAGCGCTGTTGGTTATGACCGTATCCTTGGAGCGCTCTCCGTGGCTAATGAACGACTGTAAAGCATCAGTGATATATAAGCCGAATGTACGCCGCGGAAGAGCGAGCGCCCTGAAACCTACTCTTCATCCGCGGTGCATTCATCAGGTTGAGCTGGGTTGGGCTTGCAATATACGAATTAGAGTCCGCTAGATTACCATCATGATGCCTTTTCAAACATTGCCCCTAATAAACGCAAGTAACCGCACTATAATCCGTAGCGGGGGTGGGACTGGGGAATTAGTTTGCCTGGTCACCTGCTGCCATGCAACATCGACAATCCCTTGATCTTACTCCTTTAGACTATCGTTGTAGAGCTAGCCATATTACTTTCCAATAACTTTCGCTAGAAGCAAGGATTTGTGGGCCCCAGAGTCGTCCGTGATAGAACAACTGCGTCGGGTAAGGATTCGAGCTCACAACCAGTAGCAAGATGTCGGCCCAGGATACAATCTCATACAAATGCACGCATCCACACTATGCACATGGGATTTGAGGAAAATCGGGTCGTTGGTGAAGGCCCGGCCGAGGGATGAGCGGAGTTTACCCTCAAATATGAGCGGGCTCTGAAAATGAAATCTAAGGGTCCTATCCGTACGCCAAGACAAAAATTTCCATTTTTTTAAGCCAGATAGTAGCTCTAGTTTCTACAATAATAATTGTGTATGAATGGATCCTCTTGAGACCCGGAATCAAATTTTTGTGAATGTTTCGAGTCCCTCACTTGCGGCTGTTGTCGATGTGATTGTGCAAATGAATTCAAGACCCGTTGCATCAGTTCCATGTCGTTATCGTTGGAAGAGAATCCGACATGCGCGAAACGGTGCCTCATGATGCTATACGTAACCGACTCCGTGGTTGTGGTGTCACCAGAGAGCCGATTCTCAGACCGCCCATCGGATTGCAGTACAGTATGAAAAAGGCAGCCATTCATGAAATATGCCACTCAAACGTGCGCCAAAAGAAAAAAAAAATAGAAGTGATACCCCCAAAAGTCAGAAATCGTAAAATATAGAAATGAAACAAAAAAGACGCTGACATGCGAGAGGGTAACATATAAACGCGGTGCTTCAAGTGGCTCGACTAATCCAGTTCTACCAGACTCTGTCGAATGAGCCGCACACGCTCCTCAACCGCGTCCAGCGCGCCCGAGATCTCCGCAATTTCAGAGCGCCAGCCCTCAGGCAGGTGAACGCTCGGCGGGAGCGGTTGGATAGGCTGCTGCTGCACCGGCTGTAACTGCGCGACGCCAGGTTGACGTCCCGCTGCAAGCTCCTCCCAGAGCGCCGTGACGATCCCCTTGACCCACTTCTCCCTCTCGTCCGTGCGGCGCACCTCCTTCCGCCGCCCGGCCTCCTCGCGTTGCCCGACGAGCATGAGCGTCCATATGTTGGAGAGGACGAGCAAGGCAATGATGAAGTAGAGGATCGTTGACGTTGACGACTGATCCCAGGCGTCGCGAACAAGCTCGATCGCGACCGTGGCAGACTGCCGCCCGACGGCGACCGCACCCTCGAACGTATCGTATGCCCACTGCAGGCTGCGCCGGTTCCGCTCCTTCTCCCGCTCCTTCTCCCGCTCTTTTCGCGCCTCCTCGCTCTGCGCCAGAGATGCCGGGCCCGCTACCACCGCCACAGGAACAGCTGGCGCCTGCACAGCCTCGGCCACCGCGGCCGGGTCGAGCCCCGCTGGGATAAACTCGCTCTGATGCTCCTGGATGTAGACCCTCATGGCGCGGGTCAGATCCCGATGGTATGACCTCTGACCTTCGATGGCAGACCTTTCTATGATCCCTGTTGATCGATGGAGGAACGTCAAGTTTGAGTTCTGCGAGAGCAGGCCCGGTTATGCGCACCTTTGATAAAACTTCGCCCCGTCCATTCCACCTGGGTTGTCACCACAACACGGGACGAAGCGCTACTAGCCCATGTGATGCAAGTCCGTGTCTTGACGCTGAACACGCCCCCGCTGGGTACGTCTGGTGTGCGCGTCGTCGTCACTGTCGTGATATAGTCGTCAAAGTCACAGTGGACAGTCTCATCGTGGATCTCGCATTTCGTCGACTTGGGGCCAATATTTCCACCCAAAGGTTTGATATAAGACATATTCCGAGCGAGGCAGCTCTGGTCGCCAGGGATGGGCGCCCAGTCCGATATCTGAATGTCTACTCACGCCGTCAGCGACTTCTCCCATCTACCGGAGAAGGGGATAAACCACGATTCACCTTCCAACTTCTGATCCTCCCTCATGAAGTCCTTGAGAAACCCGCTTGCGAACATCAAGTTGTATATTCGTTCGGGTGTTCCAGGTACAACCATGTCATTGGCCAGCTCGGGGTAATGCTTGTTCTCCCTTCCACATACGCAATATGTCACTTTGGGCACCGGTGGAACCACAGACCCGAGCGACATCACAGCAGACCCGTTTGGTGAGCCACTGTCAGGCGTATGTGACACATCCAGAGCCGAGCGTCCCATGGTCTCGTCCTCAGAGAGCCCATCCTCGGGACGGGCGAGACGCCAGATATTATAGATCACGTCGTATGCAGTATCTCGTGCGAGGAAAGACGCAAATGCATATTTAGCTGTACGGGTCGTGATGTGAATGGCATTGGGGATAACGAAAGCGGTCATCTTCTTCTCGAGTGAGACGATTTCGTAGATTGGAACGATGAGCTACCATGGAATCAGCGAATACGGCAGCTGGAATATGATGTTTACGCACATCAGTGACCCAACCAAAGATATTGGCATGGAAGCATATGTGGTTCTCCGAAATGTATATACGACCTTGAACGAGGATCTCCCGTTGTAACGCACAGCCATAGTCTAGAAAGTTATCAGTGATCAAGCAAAGCCAGAAGCCCCAGGTAGACGTACCCTCGATCAAGTAGTCTCCTTCTGGGATGGCCTTGAAGAGGTCATGAAAGTCCGCATTTCGCTTATTGCTTGCGACGGCAAAGCCTGTAACCGGAATATCGCCATCATTCAGCTCTGCCAACAATTCGTCGTCCTCCGAATCATCGTCGTCGTCGTTATCGTCGGCGTCATCATCGCGACCGTCAACGGACGACCCGTAACCGGTATCCTGCTCCTGCGATCGCGCAGACAGCGAGTTGCGGCGGGAGCGTATGACCGGCGGGGACAACTGCAGACCGTTCGTGTCCACAGACGACTGCGAGGCAGCAGCGTGATGACCGGATAGCGCGGGTGAACGCTTGACGGTGGAACCCTTACGGCGGCGTGGAGAAGAGGGCGGAGACGGCGCGCCACCAGGGGCGCCACCGGAGACGGACGCTACGAGGGCTGAGGCGAGACCGACCGTTTTGCGCTTGGGCGAGGCCGGCGCGGTCGCGTTGCTGGCAGTCGAGTTGCGGCGCCACAGACGACGCTTACGTCCGCTGGCGGTCGAGGAGATGCTGACCGAGTCAGAGTCGCGGACGCGGTCGGGGGTGAGGAATTGAGCTGTTTGCAACTCTGGATAGGTGTTGGGGTTACTGGCGGCGACGGTGAACGCACGCGTCGTCGCCGGAGTCGGGGTCGGTACGGTGGACGTCGGGGACGCCTGCAGCTCGTTTGGACCAGCGACGATGGGCTCTCCCGGGGCTGGGGGGTTGATGGTGAGACCGGCGCTGTTGCGGCCGTTGCTCGCTGGCAGAGTCTGGGCGTGGGAGTCGGCAACGTGGTTGGCTGCCACATGGGGTGGCAAGGTTGGGTTGAGTGGGGGTGCAGGGGACTCTGTTTGATTCAGGCGGGAACGAGAACGAGAGCGGGAGACGACGTTGCGCACGCGGTCGCGGAGGTTGCCCGTGGATGAGGAAGGGGTGAGAGGTCGGGAGTTGCCGTGAACACCGAGCGACTGTTTCGACACGGGGGTCGGTGTGGGCATTCCACTGTCCGTGTCTGGTCGTGCTGTGGTTGAAGTGTGGTCGAGATTGGACAAAGAAGTTGGTCTGCCGCGTTCCTTCTCTTCCTTCACCGGAACTGCGGCTGCGGCGGCCGGTTCGTGATCGCTGCTTTGGAAGGAACCGGTGTAGCTGCGGGGAGACGGTGGGATGACGGTGACGTTTGGCTCCGAACTGAGGGAAGTACCAGAGGGGCTGGGCGGGGCTTGGATGATTCGAACGGAGGGATGTGGATCGGTGTCAACGGAAAGGGTGCGAGAGTGAGTGGAACTCTTGGTGGGACTACTCTTGCTGGTCACCGACGGCGCTGGTGACGATGTCGAAGACGGGGATGTTGTGCGGCTTAGATCGTTCGAGTGTCGACCGCTCGACTGCGGCTTTACTAGTTTGGCGAGAAAGCCTGGCGCCATTTTTATCACCTGAAAATGAGCATAGCATACCACGGCACTGTCAATCAAAATCTCGGCGACATCGGACGATACTGGAATTCTCACCTTTTACAGTATTAAAAATTTTACAATGCCGTCGACCGAAATTACGGTGGATCGTGACGTGGGATCGTTTCGTGTACGTGTACCGTAGCCGTATATCGTGTCCAGGAGGGCGTCGTTGAATGGGGGGCGTAAGACCTGGGTCGTAGTCGCCTGACTGTCCGACGAGAACGACCTCGTGTAGCGACTCTCTTGTCTCGGGTAGCGAAGATTGGCGCTCGCCTGCCGCTAACAACCCGCCGCCCTACGGACGAAACATTCAGTTCCGTCATGGGTCGACGAGCGACAGAACTTTTCGCCGCTGGCTCAAACGGAAGAGGACAACTCGCTATCGGCGATTCTCAGGACGCGCACACCTTCACACCTTGCAAATTCGCTGGTCATGAATCCAACACGTCATCGCCAGACATCATTTCCATTGTGGGCGGTGGGAACCACACCCTCGTGCTCCTTTCTCCTCCGGTCGATGACCCGACCTCTTCGATCTGTCCTTCGGAAGTCTGGGGATGCGGTGAGGGTACAAAGGGCCAATTGGGCCCTGCGTACTTCGCGAGAGGGGAACAAGACGATGAGGGTGCGATGATCTTTAAACCTCTGGTTCTACCTTTTGAAGAGCAGGGACTCGTCGGTTACACAATCACCCAAATGGCCGCATGCTGGGAGACCAGTTTCTTTGTCCTCACCAAACCTGGCCAGCACGATCTCCTCGTCTCGATGGGTGGTGATGACTTCGGGGATCTCGGCATCGGCGGTATTCGCTCAAAGACTAACAAGGCGCCGTTTCACGTTGTCGATTTCTCTCATATCGTGGCCTCGACCGTGAACCATCTATCAATTACCGGTATCACTGCGGGGCCCCATCATGTTATCGCTCTTCTACGTGTAGACGATAAACAGCGTATCGTGGGCTGGGGCACCGCACGCCACGGCCAACTCGGGCCCCTCCTTGCTCCTTCGTCGGGCCGTGCATTGCCTTTCACTTCTTCGCCCGTCGCAATAGACCTCTCGATCGACATACAGCTCGACCCCGTGCTCTCCGTGCGCGCGGGGAGCCAACACTCCTTATTCTTACATGCATCCGGGCGCGTCTCTTCGCTCGGCTCTGACGCGAAGGGCCAATTGCAGGGCATGCAGACAGCCAAGGACGTATTTGCGATAGATTGCTCGTGGAATGGGAGTTACCTCCGGACTCCCATGGGCTTGCTTTCCGCAGGCGCGAACGCGCGCGGGCAGCTCGGCCGAGATGAGGTAGTAGTGGCCGTGTCAATGGGAGCCGCGCGCTTCCCGGACGATGTGCACGTGCTGGATTTCGCATGTGGCAGCGAACACGTGCTTGCCATGGTCGAATCACCTCAGGGGAGGACAGAGGTGTGGGGGTGGGGTTGGAACGAACATGGAAATTTAGGGACTGGGTCATTGAGCGACGTGAATGTTCCCGTCAAAATATGGCCTCCCTCGACGACTGGACCCGAGCGATTAACGGGTGAGGTGGTGGGTGTTTGGGCAGGGTGCGGAACAAGTTGGATAGGCTTTTCGCCTACGCCAACTGAGATGACCAACCTGGGGTAGGATTTGTACTGACGGTACCGAATTATTGGACTTCCGAGGCACACGGGTGTAGCCTTGAATGTACCAGTCGCAGTTCCACAGATATAAATACACGGGTGCTTGATCATTGCTCTTTTCTGCATTTGAAGTTATGGCAAGCCGCACGGATACGAGTGTCGAGGTCGGTTTACCATACAATAGTAATGTGTAGTGCACCATCGTAACACCTCAGCGGTCCAAGCCTCTAACTGACAGATGATTAGAAATTTTTTGATTTTTGGTCAAGTTGAAACTTACGAATTTGAAATGTGAAATGAGGGAACAATCGATCAACGATCAACGACTGAGATGAGATGAGAGGTGCGCGACAAGGGGCTCGGATATGATAGGTAGGATGTACTCTTCATCATTCTTATCAAACAAGGTATGTTTGTAATAATGACTTGTTACAAAGCTCCATTAGGACGAGGGATAGCCAAGCTTGCCCGTTGTGGGGCGTCCCGTTATTACGGTATCCCTACATGGGATACCCAACTGGACAACGATCTGCAAGGCTGTGGCTGGCACTCATGAGCCCACCGGTATTGCCATCAAAATTTTCCATGGATGAGAACCAGTGGTGGGGTGGTGCCTATCACTTGTTTTGTGTCTTTTACACATAAGATTGGTTGTAGGAGGTGCTTAACGTTAGTGCTGTTTGCAATAACCATAAGTTGGTTGGACAGTAAATGCAAAAGCATTGTACGTTGCTGAGACTGAGACCTAGTTGAGACCCTTAGACCGGAGAATAGGGGTTGTGCCTTGCACCTTCGCCACTCCACCACTTCACTGCGGTGAATGCAACAAATGGTATAGAGTTCGAGTTGCGCTGCAAATGTTACACTTCAGTAACTAAAATATGTGTTACACAATACTTACATCCATCTGCAGTGCGACCTGTCAGCCGAGATACGGTCGATAAACCGTGACAAGATACAGTGTAGACACACCACGAGTTGGCTTGCTCAAGCACAGGTCCGGTGCCTGGAGCCAGAGAAGAGTGAATGGCACACATACGGTAATCCCCGGGAATACAGTTGGTAGATGTTTCATCAAATAATTGCAGATCCGAAGTTCCGATCGGTTACAAGACCAAAACTAAAAAGGGGACCCTCTCCGCTAGCCTGGCTATGAGCTCGTCATGGTTCTGTACGGTAGCAGGAATACTCACTGCCCAGCTGAGTATCGCAAGGCTCACAAGAGTCTGGTCGGGTGACAATCAGATGCAGTAACGAAAGTGGGCTATTTTCAGCCAGCCCTAACCCCAGATCCCTGAAGCGATAGCCGTGATTACGCAACGCCAACTCGGGTCTGTCCTACTTTGCTCTAGAACAAACTACCCTGCTGGCGACTGGCGAAGAGCCAAGGTCCTCATGCGCCAAGGATTTATGATGGCCACATGACTCGCTTCTGTACACTATTCCTTCTTTTACAGGTTAGCGCAGGCAGTGAGGCACACCCGCAACAACCACCACCACTACTACTACAAGCACCGCCGGGTAGAATGGGGCTGTTCATTTTTTTCTTTTCTAAGTAAGTTTTTCTGGGCGGGTACCGTAGAAGTCCGCAGAGGCACTAACCTGCCAATTAATTTTTTTCATTTTAGCCTTAGCTGAGGTATATCTACTCCGTGCCGACTTTCGTTCCGTCAACGCCCGCTGGTTTTGTCCATCGCTGTAGACAATCCTTTCAGATTGTCCTCACATGGCATCCGTTCCTCCACCGCCCCCAAACTTGATCCCCGTAGGTCCTATCATCCCGCCAAACATTCTTCTCTTGTGAGTTTCCCTTCGAACAACTCATACGAACAACACCAGGTAGCTGATCACCTTTCAGAGTTGGGCCAATCGTATGCTCACAAATCCGTTCTACAACATTGACATCAGCTAATGTCCTTGCCTAAAGCTCATCGGCAACCTTGTAGGCTGGCTTTTACTCGGGATTCTGACCATGCAGCTCTGTGCGAACACCAGCGACTCGTCTCCGCTGCTGAATCTGACCGTAGCTGTCTGTAGATGTATATTATATATGTTTCCCAAAGGATCGTTGGTGGATCAAACTTAGCGGTGCGTCCGGGATACTTTGTTTGACTGCTTTGACGAGCCTGGCGCAGCATATGGCCTTTATATCCTCGACCTCGTGCAGACCGTGTTCGTCACAGATATTGCATGGACATCGTTATGTCAGCAATGGGGAAATCCAGCTGCATTGATGCATCCAAACTGGGGTTTCTGGATGACCCCCGTCGTGAGTGGTTTGAGTGAGTGGTGCGCCGTGTTTTACCTGACGTTTTAACGTATATGCATCCCTTTTCTTTTCTTTTCTTTTCTTTTCTTTTCTGCGCCGTAGTTTCTGGTTGGGTGCAAATATTTTTCGCGTGGCGAGTGTGGGCTTTGGGACGCTCATCTCTTTGGACGGCGATCACTGCGTTGATTGTTGCGGTGCGTATACGAATCTGGCTGGGTCGACGTTATCTCACTCTTTCCACCTGGCACACCACACCAGGTTGCTTTGACCCAGGCAGGCGCAGCCGTTGCTTTGGGCATCAAAGTAAGTTCGAAGAATATGGTCCCCGCTCTACGGTTCTATGGTATTCGTGACTACCCGCACCATCCAGTTTTCGCACATCAACGATATCCAAAAAATCTACAAAGTCAATACCCTGGTCCCGGTAAGCGTATACATCCTTTCACAGTCGTCCGCCTATATCTTTACGTGGGTCGATGGTAAACACTGACAGGTATGGTTGGCCGGAAGTGTGATCGCCGACTGCTTGATTTCTGCGAGCATGATCTACTTTGTGCGTGCCCACTTTGGGCCCGGTGGAGTTTATCATCCCCGTTCTGAATCTTGTTCATGTGCAGTTGGTCTCTGCTAAGAGAAAGACCATGTGGAGCAAATCATCGAACAAAAGAATTACAAAATTGATTCGGTCCATCGTCGAGACTGGTGTGTTGTCATCCACCACGGCTTGCCTTGACCTCGGCTTCTTTTTTGGCTTCCCTCATAACAATCTCCACGTCGCCGTGTGCGCCCTTCTTTATCCTCGCTTCCAGTCCAGGGCCCGCAGCTGACCATTGACTTGGCGATGCAGCGCGACAATGTTATCCAAATTGTATAGCAACGCACTTCTGGCGTCGCTCAATTCGCGAGCGGGAGTATACGAGCGAACGCCGCTGGTATCAAGTTCTTGCGAGCAGGATACATCAGGATACCTCAATACAGTCCAGTTCACCTCTGTGGGTATTGCTATGACGGGGGATGATGAAGCGAGCATGAGCGGGACAGCCATTAACGTACAACATGTTAAATCGGTGCGACACGCTAGCCTGAGACTGTACAAAATTGAGCCAAGAGCTTACATATTCTTGCAGGACAGCGAACAGGCATTCAAGGTGAAGACAGGGCGGACACACCTTGACATTCAAATGGTCAATCGAGACACTGTAGGATAAAAATGAATAATATGGCGGAGAGCTGTCTATCCTATTTCATTATAACTGGGGTCTTTTGTTATTTACCGTACTGTACAACGACATTTCCTTCACCGGTTCACTGGTATCTCTTCGATTTTTAAAGTGTATCTCTTTTCGGGGCTTCGTTTTAGTTTGGCTCAGAACCACGCTGAGAAGTGATTCGTGGTCACAAAAGAAAAGTCCAACTGAGGGGATATGGGAGCATAGGACACAACTAGTCAGGTCCTGCGTGTCCAAATCGATATTTTTCAACCTACGAGCACCACTTAGAGATCTCGCTGCGAGGGAAGACTGGCCCCGACATCAACGTGCTCTGCATACCCTGCGAGCACACCGCGCATTGTTCAATTGTCTGTTAGCGGCGCGCGCGAGGGCAGATATACGTTCCACTACTACTATTGTACAGTTATACACGCCTCGCCGAGTCGGCGGACCAGCTCAACTCGAGATTCGAGAATCTGTCAGTCATGAAGAGTAGGCTGTCATGGTACTATATCGCAAGCAACGCGGAGTTTATGAGTATCTGTCCCAGTCCAAAACTGTACTACGGTAGTCGCGTGCACACTGGCACGTTCTGGAAATATGGCGCTTTCTGATGAGACGTGTTTTATAGATACATGGCGTCAAATGTGAGGCGACCAACTGGTGACCAGCGTAGGATTTGTCCTGTGTAAGGTGGGCCTCGCCGTTGCCCACGCACACTGCGGGCCAGAAAGCACATGTTCCACCGCATCGCATCGCCCGAGCCCCCACCTCAACGCCACTCGATTGCCCTTCCACGCGACACTCCCTCAGGCTATTGTCCCAAGATGCCTTTGGCTGTTGCCCTTTCATGCCAGTTTCCTGTATTCCTCTTCCTCTGACACCCGCTCTGTTCGTAGTAATACTCTTATATTCGTAGTTCTAACTTCTCAGACGTCCACTCGTACTGTACAGCTTTGGTTTGTACAATATGCCTTGACAAGCTTCCTGAAATGAAGTTCCCCTGTCGCGTTCTTGTTCTCTT
>QFEY01002486.1:29432-86682 GCA_003316435.1 Russula virescens | reverse complement strand
TTTTTTTTTTTTTGATGCAAAAGGTCTACCATTCGTAGGAAAAGTGAGGGAAGTTCGACATAGCGTGTACTAGAAATCCTGTGGAATAGATAGTCCCAATCCTATCGTAGGACTCCCAGTGTCTACCTCTTCCCTCAAACTGTGCAGCCTTTGCACATCCTCCTCAGTAAGCATACCATGGCGCTCTCCAAAAACCAATACTCTCCTCTTATCCTCCTGAGTAATGACCTTGAGGGCCTGCATCTCTGTGGGTGTCGGAGGCCTTGTACGCTTGAGGAGCGGTGATGGTGTGGTGGAGGGTAGGGGGGTGGCATGCACAGAAGCAACAGGGCCCAGCTTTAAAACCGGTACCACCCGTTCTTTACCTGAGGCCAAAGCCCCAGGTGCAACCAGACGACTCACCTCTTCCCCTGCTTTGCCCGCCTTCTGGGCTGCCTAGGTCTTCTTCCGAGCCTCTCTCTTCTTCTTGCTCTTCTCCGCCTTGTGCTTCGCAGTGCAATCTGCCTTAGGTGGCGGAGTAGCATCGAAGAATCCCTGGCAGGGTCCTTCAGAGAGAACTTTGCAGACAAATACGAAAATTACCTTCTTAAGCTTGCGCACCAGTGGGGCAGGTGGCCTAGCTGTAAGCATCTGATGCGGGATGAGCTGCAGAGCAGAATGAATAAGGAAAGAGTGGTACTGGGGAGTAAACTCGACCCAGGTAAAAACCCCATCCTCAGTCTGCTGGGCAGACTGAATATGCTTTACCAAGGCATTCTTTGACAGATACCAGGTGCGGCAGAAGAGGTTGAGGTAATCAAAAACCGATGGGTTGTCAGTGATCAATGGAAAGGGCGTGTTCACCATTGTGACAGGGCCAGGCTTGGGGCCAGGCTCAGTGACCCTGGGCATAGGGTCAACACGAGGTGGTGGTGGGGCATGAGGCGAGCTAGGCTCTCGGGCACAAGGCAGTGAGGTGTCCATAGGCGTGTGAGGCCGAGGAGCCGCGGGGGGAACTGTGGGCAGAGGGTAAAGGACAGGCAACGGGGATCGCCTGCCCATGTCCAAGTAAAAGGCCTTGTCATCCGGAATGTCTTCCTCGATGATGGGAGAGCCAGTAGACTCCCTCCACATCTCAGACATCCCAGTTGACAGGTTGAAGGAGAGAATGACGTCCTCTGCCACAGTGTCGGGAGACTTAGGCAGGTCGAGTTTGGCCGAGGCACGAGTGGCATCATAATGTGCGAAGTAGATGGCATGCTTGGGGCATGCCTCCCACTCAACACACTCCACAATGACGTGAGACAGACCGAGAGAGGGGATGCAAGGTTTGGGGGCCATAGCAAAACAAAATTCTCAAAGGGAGATGATGGTGGTAAGAAAGCAAGAAGCTTGATGCTTTCTGTGTTTGTGAGTGAGGGGAGGTCGTGACATGGCTGTACTGAGATTGAGTGGCAAGTGGACGAAGCAGGTACAAAGATATATAAGCAAAGCATCAACAATAAACGAAAACAACATGGCACTTACAGACAAGGGCCAAATGGTCTGTGTGCAGGCCTGGGGGTATATAAACCCACCTGTTACTGTCCTGTCTCGATTAAGCTGGGTATCCCCCAGTTCTCAGTTTGTTATTTATGGTATACTATGTATTTAAATGACTGTATATGAATTATTATCTAACTTTAGGATCTTTTTTTTTGTGCCAATAACTTAGTGACAGGTAGGCAATGGGTTACAGGTCTGAGATATGTGACCTGTACCCACACCTGTCAGTACCCGCACCCGCAACCTGCATAGGATACCTGAACCTGTGCTGATGCCTAGACAGGACCCACTGAATACTGAGAAGGATGAGTAGAATTTGTCAAAGTCAGGAATTGACACAATTGGTATAGGTTATACCAAAAACAGAACCACTGGGTAACAATCCAGAAACGAAAGCTCAAGGCAGAACTACACAGACTAGGAACCATTGTCCAAGCCTTACCAGAAATCATAAAGAGACAGAAATCAGAAGAGTATGGGAGAAACCCAAACCTACTAGGGCCACCTGTAAATACCCCAACTGTGTCACCACCACCCATTACCCCTCCTGAGGAAGAAGACAAAACTGAACTGGAATATACAGACACTCCAGTTAAACCAAGAACAGAACAGTTTTTGATAGGAGGACTCCACCACATAGCCACTATCCAAGGAGAACAAACCTTGGACCTTGAACCCAATCAGCCAGAGCTACTCAAACAAGTAGCAGTCGCAGCAGCTACAGGACACCAGTTCAATACTAGCCAACCTCCAGTAACCATCCAAATGGCTAGCATCCAAAAAGCAGCCACAGGAGGAGGTGGAGGAGGCAGCAGAGGATCCAACTCTGGAAACACAGGAGGAGGATCCAATGGTGGCCTCTATGGAATGGCACCCACCATCTTCACAGGAGACTACTCAAAAGCAGAAACTTTTCTTACCAAATTCAAGAAATGGCAAGCAGTCAACTTGGACAAAGCTGTTATGAAAAACCCCTACACTAGGGTAGCCCTTATCCTCACCTACATAAAAGGACCAGACGTCGAAGATTGGGCCAATGGACAACTAGAGCTCCTAGACAGTAACTTGGCACTAGGATATGTGGACACCGATGAATGACACTGGGGAATGTTTGAAGTAAACTTCAAGAATACTTTCAAATTCTGAACCAAAACCATGCTGGCCCTTTCTCAAGTCAAGATGCTTCTTCAGGAAGAAATGCCAAAAAAAGGCATAGAAGTTTATAACACAACTTTCAATAGACTTCTTAAAGAAGCAGGATTCACCTGAACAGACAAAGGCAGCATGGAATTGTACAAGGATGGGCTGGTCAAGGGCCTCAAAGCCACAATCATCCAACAACCAAAAAAACCCATGACCTTGAACAAGTGGCAAGAAGCAGCACTTGAAGAATAACTCACCTTCTTGGAGGTCCAAGAAGCATTGGGAAAAGGATCTCATCACCTTATGAAGGAAAGGATCCTACAGAACCTCAAAGGGAAACCAAAGAGGAATACCAGACACCCCGATGCAATGGATGTCGACTCAGCTGAACTAGGGAAATGAAGTTCCCCCAACAAAGAAGCCAAGCAAAAAGTGGCAAGGCTCCTAGGACTCTGCTTCTTCTGTGAAAAGAAAGGACACATCAGCAAGAACTGCCCTGACAAACCAAAACAAGGACAAGGACAGACCAATCAAGGAGGATGGAGGAAGAAACCACTGCCTCCTCAACAAATCAGAAAAGCAGAAGCAAGCACACCCCTGGATGCAAACGAAGCAGGGGAACAAGGAGAACAAGGCAAAAGAGTCCTACTCACCAAGGACAACTCCAGAGATATGATGATGGGATTAGACAAGGAAGATCTTGCATCTGTAGTCGACTCTCTCTTGGATTTTTAGATGGGCCCAAACTAACCACCATGGTGCAGGCCCTCAGGATACATACTGAATCTGTAACTAGAAAAAGGGCTGTTACTATGCCATTTACATTTTACTTGTATGATGGAAGGGTGGAAATGGAAGCTCTGATCGATAGTGGGGCCACCAGAAACTTTATCAACTACCAATGGGTCATCCAACATTGACTAGGAACAAAATTACTGGAATATCCCATCCCAGTCCACAACATTGATGGAACTGAGAATCAATCTGGAACAATCCAACAATATATGGATGTTACAATGTGTCAAGGAAAGCAACAAGAACAAGTTCACTTCCTTATAACCAATCTAGGGAAAGATTGAATGATCTTTGGCTATCCCTGGTTAGCCAAATTCAACCCACACATTGACTGGCCAAAAGCCCAAGTCTTAGAACCAATAACTCAAATGTTTACACTCAGGATGGCCAAAGATCTTGACCACTACCTAAAAAAGGCCAAGAGAGATAGCCAAGAAGAGGAAGACAAACTCCTGTACCATGTCAACAGGACCATGGACCTCTCACACAAAGAAATGACCAGATTCTGGAATCAGTTCTCTCCAAAAACTACAAGAACTGAACAGAACATAGCCAAGGTGTCCATTGCCCAACAAATGGCAGTAGAACACCAGACCCACATGGTCACTGCCCACAAAAGCATACCCACAGAATACCAGCAGCACACTGCTGTATTCTCTGAAGAAGAAGTGCAATGATTTCCCCCACCAAGGGAATTTGATCACCAAATCCACTTAAAACCAGGAGCACCAGACATCATTAATTGCAAAATATATCCAGCATCAATCCAATCACAAAAGGCCCAAGATAAATATATTGACAAGAACTTAGGGCGAGGATACATAGAACTGTTGGAGTCTCCCTACAGGTTCTCTTTATTAACCATCCCAAAGAAAGATGGAAGATTCAGATTCATAGTGGATTACAGAAAACTCAACCAATGGACCAAGGTGGATGTCACCCCACTACCAAGGATATCCACAATCATACAAGAACTAGGAGATAAGACCCTATTCACCAAGTTTGACATAAGAGAAGGTTACCACAACATCCAAATAGTCCCAGAAGATCGGTGGAAAACCACATTCAAAACCTATAGGGGACTATTTCAATTCCGAGTAATGTCCTTCGGATTATGCAATGCCCCAGCAACCTTCTCAAGGTTCATAGCCTTCATGATCGACCCATTGCGAAAGAAATACCTGTGCAACTTCAAACACTACATAGACAACCTAATCATTGCCACAAGCAAGGGAGAGCAAGACTTACACCATCAAATCATACACGAAGTACTGACACTCCTAGAACAGAACTCCCTCTTCCTGGAACTGACTAAATGCGTTTTCGAACAACCAGAAGTTGATTTCCTGGGAGTACACTTAGGACAAGGGGTTATATCTATAGATCCCACAAAAATTGCAGGAATCAAGGACTGGCCAGAAACATGCAAGACCATTAAAGATGTACAGAGCATGCTAGGAGTCCTAGGGTTCCAACGACCTTTCATTCCCAGGTTTGCTGATATCGTGAAACCTCTCACCAACCTACTGAAAAAGGCTACAACATTCAAATGGACTGAAGATTGCACCAGAGCAATACAAAAGCTCAAGGAAATAGTGATAACAGAACCAGTCCTGCTCCCTCCAGATCAAGAAAAACAGTTCATCCTGGAAGTGGATGCCTCTCAATATGCCATGGGAGCCATCTTATATCAAGCAGTAGGACATGAGGATAGAAAAGGTCGCACAATGCTCTGACCAGTAGGGTATCATTTACAGACCTTCAGCACCACTGAACAACAATACCCCATCTATGATCGTGAATACCTCACCATCCTGCATGGGCTCTGTAACTGGGATTACCTACTCAAAGGAACCCATCATCCAGTCTTGATCCTCACCAATCACAAAAACCTCAAATATCACACTGAACCACAAAGGTTGGGTCATTGCATCACCTGGTAGAACAACGAACGACAAGATTACAACATCAAAATCACCTATAAACCAGGATCCACCAACCAAGCTGATGCCCTATCTCAACACCCAGACTATGCCCCCAATGCAAGCATAGACAACCTGGTAGTAGCACTCCCGCTCAACCTCTTTGTCCCACCCAATGTTCCCTCAATCGAAGTCACTCAACCCCTACAACTTCGACAACTGAAAGAAGACAACCATAACCTTTTCAATTGGGCATGTCAAACTGGAATTGAATGGGAACAAAAATGCCATAAAGCATGGCTGTGTCTGGACAAAGCAGCACTTGACACCCTGAAAGAATATGAACAGGACATTGTTCAGGAACTTGAACATGTCTGGGTCTTTACAGAGGAAGATAGCATCCTTACCTCAGACATTGAAACTTTGGTCATGGCTCTACAAGGCAAATATGCCCACTCCCTGGACATCAATCACTGGGCTCAGGCCCACCAACTCTACAAAGAACACAAATTATGGTGGCACAATGGCACCCTCATTGTCATGGCAGACAATGACCTTAGGAGGGGGGTACTCTGCCTATTTCACAATACGACCACAGCAGGACACCCAGGAATCTCAAAAACCACTAACCTAGTAAAAGAATACTACTGGTGGCCAGGGATGCAAGACTTCATCACCCAATACATGAAGGGGTGCGCAACCTGTCAAATGTCCAAAGTCAACACCCACCCGAATAAACCAGCAATATCACCAATTATAGCAGAACCAAATGCACTGCCTTTTGAAACAATCTCCATGGACTTCATTGTGAAACTGCTGGAAAGCAAAGGAAACAACACAATCCTAATGATAACAGACCATGACTGTACAAAAGCAGCTATCTTCATAGCATGTAACGAAACAATCAACACACCAGAACTGGCCAAATTATATGCCATCAACATATTCCCCCATTATGGAATCCCAAAAAAGATCATCTGGGATAGAGGGCCACAATTCACATCAAAGTTTGCGAAAGAACTCTGCAACCTACTAGGGATCAAACAAAACATCTCGACCACATACCACCCCCAAACAGATGGTCAAAGTGAAAGAACAAATCAATCACTTGAACAATACCTATGAATGTACTGCAGCAACAGGCAAGATGACTGGGCAACTTAGCTACCTATGGCACAATACACAAGAAACTCCTGGCCTAATGCAACAACGAAATTGGCACCCTATGACCTACTAATGGGATTTATACCATGAGCACACCAACTAAAAAGACTACCAAAAATACCCAGGATAGCAGAAAGGATGAATCACCTACAAGTGGCTAGGAAAGAAGCAGAATAAGCAATGAAAGCCACCCAGGACAAATAGATCAAAGACAAAAAAGGGCATTCACAATACAAGGAAGGAGACAAAGTATGGCTAGAAGGGATAAACCTCAATCTGCCATATGGAACAAAGAAACTGGCCCCAAAAAGATATGGAGCATTCTGAGTGTTGGAAATGATAGGAGCAACATCTTACAAATTGGAAATCCCCATGAGATGGAAGGTACACCCAGTGTTCCATGCATCCTTACTCACACCCTATAAAGAAATGAACCAATATGGGACAAATTTCCTAGAACCACCTCTGGACATCATCAATGGCAAACCAGAATGGGAAGTGGAACAAATCATAAAGAAAAGGGAATACCGGAAACAGAAACAATACCTAATCCAGTGGAAAAGATATTCACCAGCATATGACTCATGGGAATATGAGTCAGACATCAATGCCCCTGATCTTATCAAACAGTTCCTGGAGGTGCAGTCAACACCACTATCAAAGTGCAGCACCAGAGCCAAGAAATGCCGAACCAATAGCAAAGAAACTGCAAGAACAATAGAAGGTTTAAACAGAGACCCAATCCAAGAGATGATGTGTATAAGAACCCTGCAAACAGGATAGAGAAAGAGCATCACCCTCCTCCCCAACTACCAATTCCACCCTGACTCAACTCCACTTCCTCTCATGTCCAATGCCAAACAATTGTCGCCAACAGGATTGTACCACTACCCAACAATCATCAACATTGACAACATTGACCCTAGTCAATGCCAGACCCCCAACTCCCTTCCAGGTCTCCTCCCCTGCCCAACAGAGGACCTCAATGGGATTGATAACAGCATGGTCAACGGGGAGCCAACAGTCCTCATTATCGCACAACTTGTCCAGGAATGATGAAGTGTTACCAGCCTCTGGGATTGGATTTACTGATGTACTGGTGTAAGTTCAGGAACTGGCCTCATGTCTGTCTTGTGTACGATATTAGGGCATTGTTGTGCCTGCCTCATGTTTACCTTGTGTCTTGTGCACATTTTCTTGTTACTGATGGCTGTATGCCTCATGGAGGCCATGTGTTGGTAGATTAGTCAGCCATCCAGAAGTAGTATATAAGCTACGCCTTGCTGTCCCTAAGATAGCAAGTTGAGTCTCCTGTCTCAGTAGTCTCAATATACTTCTCTTCTTGATCTACACTGTGGGTGGCTATTGGGTCAAAGCCCATTTAGTGGGAACCCTTACCAGGCAAAGCCATAGACAATGCTTCAGAGTCATCTCTCTCATCCTTATTATCAACTTAGTGCGTCTCAAGCACTGTCTAGCAGTTAGACTATCCCTTTGTGCCTAGTCTATTGTCAACTGCACCACATGGTGGTGACATTAGACTCAACTTTGTTTCAAGCTGGCACCACGATTTGAAGACAACAGATCCTTCTCCAGGATCTTTCTACAACTGCACAATGTACTTAGCAGAATACCTAACACAAGAGTCTTCCAATTCGATCCAAAAGACAGATCCCCACCCTTTCTCATCTTCACCGACAGTGCTCAAGGAAAACTCAACAAATGGTCTAAATCAGTAGTATTTTACGAAAACGAGTGGAGAAACATTGAATACCACACCACCACAAACGAATTCGAACTTGGAAATCTGAACCCAGACATACAACAATTCAATATCTAGGAAGACAAAGTGATCAAAGACTTGGCAGCCAAAATGGCCACCACTACAATCACCCACACCTCCGCCAGAGAACAAGATGACATTATCAATAGGGGGTGACATGGGTATGGGTAAACCCTTAGGTATATGGGTGTAAGGGTATAAGGGTATGGGTATGGGTTTGGAAGTTCATACCCTTGCATACCCTTAAGGGTTTCATAAGGGTATAAGGGTATGCTTACATAATGATCTTGTGTGATTTTCATAGTTACAGAGCATCATATCAAAGATTTTTATCAACTAAATTTATATTTAAAGATTGTTCAATGCTATAATTGCCTTATTATATCTATAAAGAAGTTTAACTTATGGTATAAATAGTAAACACTGTTAAGGCTGCAGCAGGCCTTGGACTAGAGAGCTTGCAAGAACAAGGTCAAGCAGACCCTAGCAAGCTATCAGAGAGAGAAGAGAGAGGGTAGTCACACTTGCTCTTTGATCTCTGAGAACACAACTTCGTATAGCGGAATAAAGATGAAGTATGTCTCGATTCACAACTTCCGAAGTCTGCGCACTAGTGATGGGAATTAATATGAGTGATGAATACCCAAATCAAAGTCCAATCAGTAGTGTAGCTAGTGACATGCTTGCTTAATGCTCAAGCTTAAGTGGTATACACCTGTGCCTTTAAGCAGGTAGACTAGGAGAGTCTTGAAGGAGCTGAGAGCGAATGAAAGACTCTAACATGAGATAAACAAGAGGAGAATGGATAGACAATGATGGCGATCCCTTATCCTCTCGATCAACAGGTGAAAGAAGCTGCAAGTTGAGAATTAAGTCGAGCTTAGGGCTTAACTTTGTACTGAGATCTCCTTAAATACAGGGAAGACCATATACTAAGAGTACCGATCCTAGGGTCTAGAATATGACTGGGACACAGCCAACAAGTACATAAGACATCTGGGACGAGTCAGAACGAGTCATAGCATAGCCAATAGTACAAGGATCCTCAGGTGATCCAGAGAGCCTCATAGGGATGTACCAATTTGTACAGTGCTGGACAGCAAAAGTCGACAAAAAATATAAGTGTTTTATTTTTATTCAAAATGCTCAGAAACGATGTTTTGATTTTTTGTGAGAAAAAAAAGTTGGCCAAACCCTAAATTTAGGGTTAGGCCCCTAAAAAGGGCGGAAATCGATTGTTTTCGCTATTCTGAACCTAATGCTGTACTCAGATATTGTTGAAATTATCTGTGGTGAGCTGCAGTAACCACATAACAATGGGGTTAGGGGCCCCACATGACACAATTTCCTCCGTGTGATTGTGTGATGGGAGATTATCAGCACACATATGCATGCAAAACTGTTTCAGTCCCCTCAATTGTCAATGGAACTCAATGATATGTGGCAGTGAGATATATGTCAGTACATGAATGCCAGCCATTCCAACCCACCACAACCTGAGAAACACCCTTGCATGGGATCATAGCAGCCAACCAACAATTCGGAAATGCGAGGCCACCTCAGAATGGGCAGCCCAGAAGCAGAAATCACACTGGAGGGTTGGTCAGCATGACTCAGCATCCATATTTGATTAAGTTTGATCAAAAAAAACCCCAAAATGGGCATGTTTTATGTCAAAAAATAGGCCCAAAAGTTGGCCAACCCCAAAATTCACATGGGAAAGTCCACAAAGTGCAGATTTGTACGTTTTATGCGATTCTGAACACGATCCCAAACTTTATTTGTTGTAAAAATATGTAATATGGTAACTAGCAAATTTGTCGACTTTTGCTGTCCAGCACTGTAGTACAGTCAGAACAGGTCAGGACGTGTATAGTAAAAATTTCACATAGGTCATTTCCTGAATGCACCAAGAGTCTGTCTGTGACAAACACCCTAGTTATTATCACTTTTTATCTTAATTTTAACCTAAATGTATTGACTTTTATGCAAAACCCTTATACCCTTCACAAATTCTTATACCCTTAACAAAACTCTGAAACCCTTAACAAACCCTTGGCAATATGGATATGGGTACATACCCTTACTATATGGGTAAGGGTATGAAGGGTAAGGGTAAGGGTTTGAGATTTTATACCCAAGGGTTACCCCTGTCACCCCTTAATTATCAAAGCCCTAGGAAAGGATAGACAAGAAAAACAAGGAGAGAAAATCACAAGCAACCTCAATAGGGCCCTAGGAAAGCCAGACCCTAGTGACCCAAACCCCAGAGGAAACCCAGGGGGTTCCAGGGGACCAGGCAGACCACCAGGAAGTTCTATACCACCAGAAGGACCTGGAGGCCCTGCAGGAGGACCACCTAACCAAAACGTCCTACAACCAATCCCAGTCAACCCAGATGTCAAGGCCATAGGGTGTCTTCCCCAGTACTTCACTGGTGAAAGGAAACAAGCCAAACAGTTTATAGAAGAAGTCAAAGCATACCTTTGTGTCAACTTGGATGTTGCAGGATTCAACTCCCCCATCAAAAAGGTTGCATTCACTCTCACCCTTATCAAAGGAGATAAAGTTGCATCATGGGCATGCCAAATGGGCAACTGGCTCAACACACTTGATGTAAAGCTCCTGTGGGCTTCTGTGCTCAACCTGAGCCGTTTGGTGCACGTGGGCACAACTGACAGTGATAGAGATGATAACTGGTGGCAAGAAGGAGTCTTGTTTAGATGAGAACCCCAAACAAGACAACTTCTTGTTGGGGGATAGCGTCCCAAAGAGGGGAGGCTCTAGGCGTATAATGGAGGTGGATGGTGACGACTATGGTGATGTCCCTGGTACTACCTCAAAAGGTATGTTACTCAGGTAAGCCTGATGGCATTGCCTTTAACGATGAAGGAACCGGCCCGTGCTGACGGCAAGCTACTATCCCCTGTCTTGGATAGTGCTAGTAGACAAGTTGTAGACCTAAGTCTATTGGCACAAGGCCAACTCACTTAGTGCAACAACAAGTGCACTAGTATAGAAGAAGAGGGGCCTTCAAGGAAGGGTGCCTCTAAGCTTAGAACTGGGAGAGAGAAGTGGATATGACGACTGAGTTGCAGGAAGGTAACTAAGACAGGTCTAGGGTTACAAACTACCTAGGGCACTCTTATATACCTAACTAGATGAGGCTGTATGAAGGAGTCATATCCTAATAATAGTACATACAACAGCCACATCAATCAAGCCAAGACATCAAGGGAGTCAGATGGAATCACAAAGAACAAGATGGAATCAGAAGAGGCTGTGCATAAGTAGGGTGAGTCAGAAATGAGTCATCAGAAGCAAGGCTGTTAACATGAGTCATATGGGGGAATGGAAGGGTAATACGTAACAGCCAGTTCGATTGGGTAAAGTAAGCGGCACACAATGAGTACAAGCAAGAGGAGATAAAGGAGAAGAGAAAAAAGTTGGGCGTTCATAACACTTGACCCCATTGTGGATAATATTCCACTTGTGTGGATCATGTTCATTCAAAGATTCTTTGAACAATTCCATGATACTACAGAGATGGAACAAGCCAGAAACCAGATAGAGGACATCAAAATGGATGGACTTGCTGTCAACGAATACACCAGCCAATTTGAAGACTTAGTCATCAAAGCAGAATATGATCTGAATCATTTGGAAACTTGCCAAAAGTTCATCAAAAATCTGCTGTGCTTTATGCTGCTCAAAATGGCAGACCCATCACTCCCTGGCAACTACCACGACCTAAAAACCAAACTGGAGAGTATCATACAATTGCAAGTGACTGTACAAGGAATCCTACAACAGGTTGTAGAAAAAGCACCTTTCCCAGACAATAGTAACTGCCCCTGCCCCCAGAACAATAACTGGAGAGGAAACAACCAACAATGACCCCCTCAGAGAAACTGGCAGCCTCCGAGAGCCCAGGGAACCTTTAATATGTCCAATGCCCCTAACTGGATGAACGATAGACCAGTTTCCATGGACCTCAGTAGAGGACGTGCCCCAAACAACTTGGGATGGTGTCACCCTCAGAATCAAGGATTAAGGCAGTGGGGTCTCCCACGTCAAGGACCCAGGGCCAACATCGCACAAACCCCCACTACAAACAACTCATGCTTCAACTAGGGATCAGCAAGGGTATGGGTCAACCCATGGTATTGTGGCCACAGGTTGCACAGGTGCAGGTATGGTGTAGCAAAATCTATTACCACATTAATACCATACCTGTAACCCATAGTTGTGGGTACTGTGCAATCCCAGTCACGGGTTTCAGGCAATGCCAAATTGCCTCAAGTGTAGTTTGTTTTTCATTGGGCTTGCTTAACTCAAATGCCATGCCGCATTCAACACCTATCACAAGCAATGGCATTGTTCTTTTTCTCTTGGGCTTACAAGTGCCCATCACCTTCACAGTGGTTGGTGCTCCCTCTGGTGGCATATTTTGCAGCAGCTGGGTGCACTCGGTTGCACTGAATCTCAACCAAAGATTCGGTTTTCATGCTCACATCCCTGCCCCTGTTCCTTCAAGGTATGTGATACATCTTTTAACATGCTCAAGTTACTCTTTTCAGGCAGAATTCATCAAGCATAGCACTGGCTGTGTGCTCATTGGCCTCGATAGGCCACATGTCCTTGTATGTTCCTCTGCAACATGCCACTTGCTCAGCCTCAAAACAACAACAGCCAGTAATCTGAGGCAACAGGAAACTTGACACGAGGTATGTGCCCCTTTTTACTGATGATGCCGCCAGACTAATAAAATTTTGGGGTGGCCAGGCTAGCTTTATTGGACAATTGGTGGTGCCCATTGCGTTTATTTTTCTGGCCTCAAAAGGCCTTGTTGTCCTGTGCTGCCTCCCATGGCCACTTCTTCCTGGGCTTGCAAGTTCCCTTTGTCTCTACAACAGTCGGTGCACGTTGCAGGGGTGTGTCTCACTGTGACAAGGCGTGCTTGGTCATGCCCTTGCTCGATGGTTGCAGCCAGCATGCACCCTCCTGCACATTGTCTCATGGCATCAAAATGCCCTTGCCATCTCACCTGGTCTGCCCACCTGCAGTGGCAGTGCCTTGGGCAGGCACTCATGCTCGTTCAGGTGAGTTGCCATGCCTTGTTGTGCACATGCTCACCCTCTCATCTCAGTGAATGCTGCCACCACATCCACCATCAATACCCTACAGTGCCTGATGTCCCCCACCCTTGACTTGCCTCAAGATCTTTTTTTTGAATGTAGATTTGTATTTTGCTGCGTGTACAGATGTAGAAACTATGTAGTACAAAGTACAACAAATGTAGTAGTCTTTAATAGCTACTTTAATGGAATGTACTGCGGTGTTAAACACACTGCAGTTTTTTGGGTGTACTATGGGTTTAACCTGCTTCTGCAGGTAGAGTGTGCTGTACAGGTGCAGTGTTAAAGGTGATGGGTATGGTATGCCAAAAAAAACCTGAGGTGTCACCTGTGCTGATCCCTAGCTTCAACTGCAGCAAAATAGGACACTTCACCAGGAACTGCCCACAAAAATGCCCCCAACACACCCAAGCAAACCTGGTCAAATTCGATGGATTTCAGGACAACCCTGAACAACAACAGTATCAACAAGAGAACATGCCTACCCAAGTGGCCCACATTTGCACCAAGCTAGAAAACCTCTCCTAGGAGGAAAGAAGTGAAATGGCCCAACAGATGGGTGTAGCTGAGGATTTTTCCAGTGTCTGATTAGATCGGCACTAATCAGATGGAGTACAAGTTATACAGAATCGGATCCTATGTATATATCAGCTTGAAAATCAATGACTGTTCACACATTCATCCACTCTATATCAAAAAGAGCTGAGGTGGTTGCCCTAGTAGATTCTGGCGCCACAGAAAACTTCATGAATCTTGAGTACACCAAATGGCTACAACTCCCTATCAAACAACTCAAAAACCCCAGACCATTGTTCAATGTCAACAGAACAGAAAACAAAAATGGAGCGCTCACCCATTACACCAACCTCTCCATCCAGATGGGAACCCAGGAAACCAACATGAGATTCTTCCTAACACAACTAAGGGAGCACAAAGCCATCTTTGGCTACCCATGGTTCACAGCCTTCCAACCAAAAATAGACTGAAAACATGGATGGATCAACTACACCCAGCTACCCATTGTTGCATGGGCAATCAACTATATAAAGGCTTGCTTTGTTCCCCATACCTGTAATGTCCCACAACCAATCCACTGTGACCAATACTACATTGGCTGTGTCACGTTTAACACCATGGCCACAAATCCCAACCTCGAAAAAGTTCCTAAAGAATATCACACTCATAGCAAAGTATTTAGCAAAGAAGCTTCTCAAAGACTACCAGGACATTCGGTATGGGACCATGCAATTGAACTACTCCCCGGGGCACCAAATACACTACCTAGACAACTACTACCCCTCACCCAAGAGGAACTAAAAGAGGCAGACAAATTCTTCTCAGAACATCTACAACGGGGCACCATACGACCATCAGACTCCCCCTACTGTGCTAACTTCTTCTTCGTAAAGAAGAAAGATGGGAAGCTATGACTGGTACAAGACTATCGACCAGTAAACAAATGGACAGTCAGGGATCATACAGTATCTCCCCTCATATCCCAAACCATCGACTGCCTCAGTGGATGCACCCTATTCACAAAATTTGATATTCAATAGGGATACAACAATATCAGGATCAGAGAAGGCGACGAATGGAAGGCAGCATTCCTTACCCCTCAAGAACTATTTGAACCAATGGTCATGTTCTTTGGACTCACCAACTCCCTGGCAACCTTCCAAAGGATGATGAACATCATCTTCAGACCAGAAATCACACAAAGATGATGGCTCTCTGTATACATGGACAACATTCTCATCCACACCAAACAACAAGATAATGAAACAGAAGAAGAACACATCAAATGACACCACGACTATGTACATCATATCCTGTCTAAACTCGAAGAAAACGATCTATACCTTAAACCCGAAAAATGTTCATTTGAGCAAACAGAAGTCAACTACCTTGGAGTAGTGGTAGGAGGCAAAACTGTAAAAATGGACCCAAAGAAACTCCAAGGCATCGCAGATTACCCACCACCAACAACACCCATGGAAGTGTGCAAGTTCTTAGGATTCACAGGCTACTACCAATACTTCATCCCCAACTACTCAAAGATAGCACAACCATTGTTGGATCTCACAAAGAAAGCCACAACTTGAACATGGGAGAATGCACAGATCATGGCATTTGAAGAACTCAAAACAAAAATGTGCATGAACCCTGTACTGGCACAACCAAACTTTGAAAAACAATTTGTACTTCAATGCAATGCATCAGCATATGGCATAGGAGCCATACTCTTGCAGAGGGGTGATAATGACACACCTGCACTCCAAAAACGCCAAAAACCTGTCCTACACCCAATCACCTACTACTCGGCCACCTTCACACCAACAGAAAGAAACAACAATATCTACAAACCAGAACTCCTAGCAGTCATGAAAGCCCTCACTCACTGGAGACCATACCTTGGATGGACACAAGAACCCTTTATCATCCATACCAACTATGCAAATCTACAATACTGGAAATCACCATGCAACCTAAACCAACAAATGGCCAGATGGCATGCCGATCTACAAGAATATGATTACATCATCGAGCATATCCCCAGGAAGGACAATGAAGCAGCTGATGCCCTATCCTGACCACCCAGCACCAATCAGGGCACCAACAACAATCAAGGCATTGTTATCATTCCTCCCAAACGTTGCAGAACAATCACCACCACACCAACCACCACCACCCCCATCCTGGAAGAAGATGAGTCACTAAAACACTTCCTGATGATCCTCTATCACGACCACCCAACAGCCAGACACCCTGGACACGATGAAACACTCAGACAAACACAGGAAAGGTACCACTGGACTGGAATGAAAGACTGGATTGCAAATTACATCAAAGGATGTGCCACATGTCAACAAAATAAGAACCAAACTCATAAAACTAAAATGCTGCTATACCACATCGGAACAGAAGAAGGCACATGCCCATTCCAACATGTAGCCATGGATTTGATCATGGGACTACCACCACGCCAAGGAAAAGATGCCATCCTTACCATCGTTGACCATGGATGCTCCAGAGCAGCCATATTCCTCCCCTGTTCAACAACAATCACGGGCCCTGGTATTGCACAGCTATACATGGACAATGTTTACAGATGGTTTGGAATACCCAGCAAGGTCATCAGCGACAGGGACCCCCATTTCACTTCTCACTTTAGCTGCACCCTAGCCAAATCACTGGGAACCAATCAGAACATATCAACAGCATTTCATCCCAAGGTCACCCTAATTCCTCCATTGATGCCACCATCAAATAACGAAACTGTCAAAAAATGTATGACCTGCCTCAAGGCATACCAGGAACAAGCGATCACAACCCTCAAGAGTCTTGCCAAAGGATCAGCAAACCTACTGGCCCAGTATAACCCTGGAGATCAAGTATGGCTAGACAGCAAAAATTTAAAATTTCCCTATCAGAAGACCAAACTACTTCCAAAATGATGTGGACCCTTCAAGATCTCTGCCCAGATATCCCCAGTAGCCTATCAGCTCGATATACCCCCAACCTGGACCATATATAATGTGTTCCACACCTCCCTTCTATCACCCTATCACAAGACTATGGCCCACAGCCCCAACTTCTCCCATCCACCACCTAACCTTATCAATGGCAAACCAGAATATGAAGTGGAGCAGATAAAGAGCCACAGACATCATATACACTCCAGAACCCTCCAATACCTTATCAAATGGGTCAGCTACCCTGAAAGCAACAACATGTGGGAACCAACTGATCAAATACACGCACCCCAAATTATTAAAGCCTATCACCAAAGACATCCCCTCACATCTATAAAAACCCTTGACACTCCATCCAAAAAACCCAACAACCCATGCTGGCTCCCATCACCCCTCGTCCCCCGTCCCCAGACCACAAATTCACATTCAACCCCAAGAAGCACTTCCAGTTCCAGCCTAAACAAAACCTCCACACCTTCACCTTCCACTTCCTTAACAAAGTACCCCCTTTCCACTCCCACAAACACTCCTGCTTCTGTCGCATCTCACTCTGTCCCTATCACCGATAAAAACTGGAGCCAAACCCTGAACCACTCAATAATCACCAAGGCTCCTTTCATCCCTACTTCAGAGTCTTCCCCATTAATGCACCTAGCTACAAGGTCTACCTCCCCTTTGACCACTGCTTCCTTCTCAACCATGATTGCCCCTATGAGACTTGCTTGTACCATGATCACTCCTGAAAGCTGGACCCTGACCCCAACCAAACCCTTGCCATCCTTGGTATCATCTTCTCCATCCTCCCCCACATTATGTCCAATTGCAACAAGTCCCCAATGTGCAATGAGTCCCCAATGTCTGACTCTCTGCTCCCAGTCCCTCCTCTCTCTCTTGCTCCTCTCGGTATCCACCCCCTCTGCAATCCCCACGAAGGCCCTCAGCTTGACCCCAAGACCATTGCCATGGGACATCTCTCCCCATCCACCACCTGCAACGCTCTCACAGCAGGGTTCAACTTCCCTGCCCCCATTCTCCACACCATGTGCACTGCCCTCACCAACACTGTCAACACTCACCAGCTCACATACAACGCATGCACACATGTCCTCACTGAGAGAGCTGAGGCTGCCAAAGCAAAGTTGGCTGACCACAATCACAAGTACCACATCACCCCTGACAGGTATGAAACTGCTGTTGGCAACAGTGCCTGTGACTCCATCAGGATCCCCGCCAGCAATGGAGTCTTTAGGAAGGCACGATGGGTCAAGATGCTGGGGGATAGTAGAGTGGCAGCCTACTTCCAAGGCCAGAATACTGACGAGGATCCCTACATTTGTGACATCACCACCCCCTACAACTGTGACAAAGATAACCCTGCGGAGCCCATTGTGCCATGGTTCTGCCACATGCTCATTGGCTCTCCCACCAACTTCACCACCCTCCATGCTGAAACCGACGCCCTTTTCGACTGGGGCTATACAGCAGAAATTGTCTGTTACTGTTCCATCAACCTCAATATCGCCACCTTGCAGGACAAGATCAAACTCTTGCAAATGGACCTGGAAAGTATGTGTAAGGCCTGCAATGTCTGCGAGGGCTGTATTATCAGCTCGTGCCTCCAGCAGCAAGTTGGACACATGGAGGGCTGTTTCTCCCCATATCCCACGATGTGCACTTCAGGTTGGAAGGAATGAGTTCGGGTTAAGGCAGTGGCATGTCGCACCTCACAGGGGCTCAACAACTAGCAGGAGGGTAATATTACTGGCCTCTGGGATCGGGTCTATCAATGTACTGGTGTAAGTTTAGGAACCGGCCTTGTGTTTGCCTTGTGTACAATATTAGGGTACTGTCGTGTTTGCCTCATATTTGCCTTGCATTTGAAGTCGTGTACTTGTGTTCCTTATGGCTGTATGCCTCATGGAGACCTTGTGTTTTGTTGCTTAAGTAAGATGTCCTGAAGTAGTATATAAGCTACACCTTACTGTCCTAAGACAGCAAGTTGAGTCTCCTGTCTCAGTAGTCTCAATATACTTCTCTTCTCAATCTACACTGTGGGTGGCTATTGGGTCAAAGCCCATTTAGTGGGAACCCTTACCAGGCAAAGCCATAGACGACACTTCAGAGTCATCTCTCTCATCCTCATTATTGACTTAGTGTGTCTTGAGCACTGTCTAGCAGTTAGACTATCCCTTCATGCTTAGTCTATTGTCGACTGCACCACATGGCGGTGACAACTGGTGAGCATGATAGCAGTTTACTGTGTACTTCATCCACTCACCACCTGTACAAGGTTGGAATTACAAGTGCTTGCCTGCCATGCACGCTTGGTGGGGCACATGCAGTCGTCATCTTCATCTCCAGAGCTCTCAAGCTCACCATCAGCATCACATGCCCAGTACTCATCCTTGTCATCCCAGCTTTGACTCATTTGTGTGCTAGATGGTCCTTCTATGTCAACCATCACATCTGATGGGCCCATTGACTTTTCCTTTTGTATGTACTTTGCTCGCTGTGATTCATGCCCAGGATCACTGACTAGCAAGGCTGCAAGCATCTGCCATAAACAGGGTGCTTGCTCCTTCATGTTACGAACTTTTTACCTTTACTGTACTATGGACTGCTGACCCCATTATGCTTACCTGCTTGCTCTGCCTTATCTCAGACTGATTACTGTATGTATTGCCTGTGCACTGCCACCTATGCTCTGATGACTCCTGCCTGATGTACTGATACGTGCTGCCTCAAGTACCAATACTATGTGTGACTGTGTGCCCTACGATAGCTACTGTATGCTACTGTTACTACCACTACTAGGACTAGTTATGACTCAGATCCTATTAGCGTAGTTACCTGGACTCCCTGTATTTAAGGACTGCCTGACTAGAGAGTTGAGCCCTAAGCTCGACTTTGTATCCAATCTACATTGTCTTTTGTCCCTCCTCACTTAGTGCCAGCCTAAGTGCCTGCTTCAAGACTTCCCCTCTCATCTCCTCACCTTGCTCACACTTGGCTCGTCACTGAGAGCATTCCTATGCCTGCTTAGTGCTATAAACTAAGACATCTACTGCTAGTTAGTCCTAAAGTAGTAATCATCGCGTGCCCTGGCCCGGACCTCTGTTCAGTCTATCTCTCTCTCGCCTTCAGACTCGAAGTGGTCCCCAGCCCGCCTCACCACTCATTGGCCCGTGTCCCACTCATCCCCGATCACCATTAGCCGTGTAGTGATCTCCCTCTTTCCTTATAAGTCCTATCCAGTATTACTCACTGGAGTGTTGTGTCCTTTGGAACTATACTCGTTTTATTGCTCCTTACCTCTGTTGCCTATTCCTTTGTTGCTGCTGATTAAGTCTATCAGCTCCCAACCTGGTCTAACACTGTCAATAGTTCATAGAACTATCGCCCACCATCTTATGCTGTGAACAGCCCCTAGAGCCATAACACTTCAGCTCCCTGGACATGTCTGCTATTGAGAAACAATTGATCTGCATGGGAGAGGCTTTCCGAGTGCTAAAGTGCCACCCACTCTCTCTCTTTGCCATCCTTGATATTTCAGACATGAGAGACTGCTTGCATGCATCAAAAGCAATATCTTGCATTGTGGTCCATGTTGCTGGGTTTTCAAAGAGAACACAGGCAATAGCTCCAGTGCCATGGACAATGGCTGTGCATGCAGCAGAGGTTTTGAGATCTGGATGGTTGAGAATTTCTGTGAGGATTGTGTGCAGTGGCACACATTCCAGTATACTCAATATGACATTTAAAGTGGTTGGATCCATGTGTAGAACATGAAGACAAAAGGTTTGTGGTGGTATCAGTGTACACCCCTCTTACTTAATACATATTTTTACGAACTGGTTCACAGTTTCTCATGATGACTAAGCTGTGGCATTATGTTTTTTGCCAGCCTACATGGGCTGGTTGTGCTCACTAAGGTTCACAGTTGACATAATCACACCTGGCATCATCCAATTACTTCTCATTGGTCAGGCTCAGCTACTAAATTAGGCAAATACAGCCAGATTAGGCAACCCCAACCAGATTAGGCCAACTCAACCACTGGTATCACCCAGCTCTACCAGGATCAGAAGACCAGCCCATGGAGGGTGATTAGGAGCCTGGGGTATTATCTCCAAAAGGGAAAGAAAACTGTACTGATTGAGTTCATCAACAATAATTGGTACATATTAACTAGACAAGGGAACACTGCATTCTACAGCACTCAGCAAGCCACAGCTTTTACTTCAGAAAAGGCTGAACAGGAAGGACTAGGATATTGGAGTCCCAGTCACCTGCTACACCCAAATAATTGTCTCGCACACTGAGGACCCCCAACTGAACAATCCTTGCTGCCTGTCCCTCTGCCAGAAGAGGAAACCCTTGAGTATACTGATCCCATCATTCCGACTGTCCAAGTTCAGGCTCTGACAGACAATTTTGCCAATGCCCCAATTTTCCAAGACATTGCTGACCCAGTTAAACCACTGCAACCCTGGGATCATTACCTACCTATAGTCACAGTCCAACCAGCCATCCACCAGATGACTGAAGTTGAAGAAGCCCTATTGGTCAGAAGAGCCCTAGACCTCAGTGTGAACCCACTGCCATGAGAAAATAACCCAGGCCCAGTACTGCCACCACACCAACCATTGCCCAAACCTGGAAGAGTCGATAATTCTGAGAAAAAAGACATGGGCAATAAGTTAGAGGGCAACCCACCAGCATTCTTTATGGGGGACCGCTCCAAAGCCCAGGATTTCATCTGGGAATTCATCCTCTATTGGATGATGAATAATCAACACCTGCAAATGGCAAGTCTGTATTACTGTGTTTTTACCTGCCTTGGACAGATTCATGGGCCAAACATCAATGATTGGGTGACTAACTGAGTCCGCCAGCTTGCCAATGACATGGATAATAATCAATATTCTTGAGACGACAAGGCCCTGTGGATACATTTCCAAGCAGACTTTGAATCCTCATTCGCTGACTCAGCTGCTATGGAACGAGTGGCTGCTGAGTTAGCGACCCTAGGCCTCAAAGGAGAAGAAATAGACACTTATATTGCAAAATTCAAGAATCTGATTGCCCAAGCTGGGATGACCTGCACCAACATAGGCACCCTCAAAGCATTTTAAGATGGTCTCCCACACAGCCTTGTCGCTTGAATCTATGCTATGGAACATTGGCCTGTCGATCTTGATGGATGGCAAGGTGAAGCCCACCACCAGCTACACCACTGGAAGATCGTAAAAGCCAAAATTGGTGGTCACAGAGAAAACCCAAACCAAAGTACCTGTGAAGCCTGCTGGCAAGCCACCCTTCAACTTGCAAAAGAAGCCCCTAAAAATAATGGCACTCATGGTCATAATTGAGATGAGGTCTGAGAAGACAATTGAATGCAAGTTGACTCTGCAAGACTCACCAAATTAACCAATGATGAGCACAAGAAACTGCATAAATGCAGAGGTTGCTTCTTCTGCTGAAAAGACAGACACATGGCCCATGACTGCCCTGAAAAGAAGAAGGCAAAACAGTCCAACAAAAAGAAGACCAACACACCTGTTCATGCCTGTGTTGCCAAAGTAAAAGAGAAAGACAAGGAAGACCCACCACCAAAATACAAGGTAACCGTTTCAGATGTTCATACCACAATTCATGCCATGACTAAGGATAAATGCAAAAAACTGCTTGAGAAACTCATAGGCAAAGGGTTGGACTCAGAAACCAAAGAGAAGGATTTTTGAAGGCCCAAAAGATTACAACCAATCTGGAGGGCAGAACTAGCACCATGTACATTAGGAAAATGAAGTCTGGAATATACATACCCTTCTTTTTCAAACCTGCATGCAAGGTCGGAAAAGCACTGCTAGATAGCAGTGCAAGTTATAATTTCCTGGATCCAAGGACAGCTGAGCGATTGAAGATATATCTGAAGACTCTCACTGAACTGGTCAAAGTGCTAAATGTGGATGGAAGCTGGAACTCCACCGGAGTCATCACATCCTATGCCAATATTGAAGTCCAACTTGGAACATAGTGAAAAGAATTGAGGTTTTACCTTGCAGATTTAGGGAGCAATCAGGCTATCCTTGGTTACTCATTTCTGAAAGCATTCAACCCTCGCATAGACTGGATTACTGGACAAATTGCCAGGCAGTGGGGACTAAAACTCACCCAATGGGATAGAGCCAAAGATTGGCTAAAGAAATTCCAATTAAAAGCCTTGCAAGCATGTGGTTTCCCAAGAGAGGATGAAGCAATCTACATCAAAAGGACATCCTTCGCCCAACAGTGAACAGTGCAGGCACATAAAACATGTGATCACCTGACAGAAGTGACCCTGCCTGAGGAATACCAATGACACACTAAGGTCTTTGATCAGACCCTTGCTGCACGATTCCCACTGAATAGACCAGAGAACTTTACCATCACACTAAAAGACAGAGCACCCGACCATTTAGACTGCAAGGTCTACCCCTTAAACAAAAGGGAAACCATGGTCCTGCAAAATAAGATCTGTGAAGGATTGGATAAAGGACAACTCAAGGAAGGACCCTCCAAATTTCAATCCCTGGTTTTCTTTATCAAAAAGAAAGAGGGAGAAGACCTGTAAATGGTCATAGACTACAGGAAACTGAACAACATTACAGTCAATGACAAATACTACATGCCTGACACACATATCAAACTTGACAAACTTAAAGGAAAATGTCTCTTTTCCAAATTCAACATCAAGGATGGTTATCACAATATTTTGATTGATCTGAAAGACTGTTGGAAAGCAGCCTTCAAAACACCTATCAGATCTTACATTCCCAAAGTTATGACATTCGGGTTGAAGAATGCCCCATCAGTCTTCCAATGGGCTATGAATCGGGATCTATGCAAACTCAAACAAAAATATCCAGAGTACTTCACAAATTTTATGGATGATGTTTGTGTGGGTACCAACACGACACCAGATGTAACCAGCCTGGGGTCTAGCCCCTGTTAGCAAGTGGGAACCGGCCCTACTGTACTGATAAGTAGTAGTTCTCTGATTGGTTGTTATTGTCTTGTGTCTGTGCCTTATGGCTGTGTACTGTACCAGGTGATACTTGGTAGTATGTTCCATAATGTTCTAGTAGTTTCTGTAGCACCTGACCAGCCTATCTGGGAAGGTGGCTCCCACACCCTGAAATGTATATAAGGCAGGCAGCTTGCACCTTGGATTGGCCAAGTTGATTCTCCTGTCTCTTCTTCTGGATTATCCTATAGTCTGATCTCAAGGGGTTCTAGGATGTACTCTAGAGCGGTAACCCTTGTCTCTACAAGCCTTCTAAGTTGCTTCAGAGACTTAGCTCAACACTCTATTAGTACATAGGGTGACTCTGACACATCTATCCAGCACATGTTACAGTGCTACAAGATGTGGCAGTGACATTAGAATCAACTTTCTTTCTTCACCCTGGCAAGCTCAAGGACAGGTCAAGCACCCGGACCAGAAACAAAGGGGGCCACTCACATTAACCCAGACTCAGCACTTAAAGGAAAACCCAACACATGCATGTTCAAACATCACCCATCTACAGGACCAGCATATCTCATATTCTGCGACAATGAAGAAGGGACAATCAATAAGCAAACAAGGAAGGTTATACTCTACAACAATCGCTGGTACAACACCAAGTGGGATAGCAATGCACACACCTTCAAACTAGGAATGTTTGCAACAGATGTAGAGGCATTCACACCAGAAGAAGCTATGTACCCAGAGGACCCAACAGATGCAGCAATCAGAGCACAGCCCATACCCACAGAGCTGAAGGCTAAAGGAAAAGGGATGGCAACCAGCACTATGACAGAAGAACAACTCAATACTGTATCATTCAAGGTACCAACAAGGGGACAAAGCAATATTGACACTAGTGTTGGGGAAGTTCGGTTTCAAACTGCTCCAGACTCGGTTTAAACCGAACCGAAACCGCAAGTTTTGGTTTCAGTTTGGAGAATTCCATGGGAGGCCAGACGGTTTGGCCTCCGGTTTCGGCACCTACCCATCACTGTCAAGTGGTTTGGAATCGGTTTCAAACAGTCTGTGGGTTACTTGCATTGGGTCTGGACTCTAGCTAGAACTTTCGGACTTTGGACCTTGACATGTTTCTTTTTTTTTTTCTCACTTGAACGGACACGTTTCTCTCTTTTTTTCAACCCTTGACCTGGACACCCACACTCGACATGGCTGCATCCACCTCTGATTTTGTATGGTACAAGGATGCCGACGATGAGCATCCTATTGTCTATGATCTACCTGATACCTCTGCACCTTCCACTCCAGTCGAACCTGTCACTCCGGCTTCTTCCTCTGTTGGTCCATCCAATCGTGTCTGACAGCTACGTGGCCAGCCCAAAGTGTCGATCAACACATCTCTCCCACCCCATCTACCCACCAAGGTTGTCCCCAAGGTCCGACGCCAAAGCGCCCAGAAACGACGCCACTCAGACAATGACATGCCCCCCCCTCGAGAGTTGAGGCCGAAGAAGGCCCAAAGCGCCGCCATCTCCATTGATTCTGACCCAGAGATGGATAATACCAGTGATGACCAGGGCTCGAGCTCTGGCAATGAGGAAGATCTATCCCTCAAAGACAAATGTGTAAGTTGTCGTTCATAACCTTATCTACTATCTACTGACATATCTGCCACAGAAACGCACAAGTAGCCACTGTGTCCGTAGCAAGGACAAGTGCCGTGCCGATCTCGACCTCGTATACAAGGTAGGGGTGTGCATCAAGGGTGGCCAAAAGATGCAAGGGTGGTGGTGTATCCTCTGCAAGTACGTATCATATCCTTTCCCTCCAGCACATTTTAATCTTGCTTTATAGGAACGACAGTAGCCTAGCAGCCGGTGTAGGCTTCTACAAGTCCACGAACTCGATGTCGACCCTTCGAGTGCATTTCACATGCGAGGGTGGCGAGCACTACAGGTTCTACCGTGAGATGTGTGAGAAGAACAACGTCCCTGCCGTTGCAAAAAGCCCTGAGACGAAGGAGGGCGATACTATGAGCGTGCAGAGCGATCTCAGCTCGTACGTCGTCTGGAGTGCCTCAGCACCTCCATTCCACCGTGAAGGACTTCTCTCATACATTTGCAAGTGGATTGCCCTCAATAATCAGGTTCGTACTTGGTCTATCTTTTGTGTCCTAGATACTTATGTCTAAATTTTCAGGCGTTCTCCATCGTTGAGAAAGACTCATTCAAGGCCATCCTCACTTATCTGCGCCCATCTCTGGTCCCCCGCGATCTCCCCAGCCGGACAACCGTCACGGACGAGATCTACAGCAAATCTATCCGTGTCAAGGGCCTGCTTAGCGAGCAGTTCAAGGCCCTCGATAGCAAGGTCTCTTTCACATTCGACGCAGGCACCTCCCATGCCTTTGACCCCTACTTGACTGTGACGGGTCATTGGATCGACGATAAGTGGGACTTTCACGAGCAAGTCCTTGCATTTCAGGAGATCGTTGGCGATCACTCTGGGGCGAACACCGGGGCGCTCCTCACCAACATCCTCCAAGATTATGGACTGGTCAATCCCGATCGACTCGGCTGGGGTACCACCGATGGATCCACAGTGTGCAACAAGGCCATTGCTGTCTTAGCCAGGAGCGTCGACCCTTCCCTCAAGAAGTGGGTTCCGAGGGAGCGACGTGCGCGTTGCATGGAGCATGCAATTCACTGTGCCTCCTGGGCTTTCATCACCAAACTAGGACCGGCATCGATGTCATCCGTCAAGTCAGCATTATCCTCAAAGCCCATTCCTGACGACGGCAATGACGAGGATCTCATGGCTTCCAAGGAGCATGTCGACGCCGAGGACCCTGCAGACTTCAATCCCGCCAATCTGCTGGGCAAGGTCCTGGCATTCATCAACCAAGTTCGCTCCTCACCGCAAGCACGCGTGTTTTTCGAGAAGGTCTGCAAGGACGAGCAACTCGAGCCACTGCAGCTCCTCAAATGGGTTTGTATGCGCTGGGCTTCGCTCTACGATCTCATCAACTGTATGCTCGATGTCTGCCTTGCTTGCAACAAGTTCACGCTTCTCGCCGACGACAACCCCAAGGTCCCAAACCTCAAACCCCCGAAATCATATGCGATGTTCAAGCTCAGTGAGGGTGAATGGAGCTTGCTCAAGCTCATTCGCGACGGTCTCAAGGAGCCGGCCCTATCCTGTCAAAGTTTTTCACATTCCACTTGACCCTCCGTCTACCGTGCGCTCCCTGTCATCGAACAGATGCAGGAGAGGTGGGAAGCCATGGTCAAGGACCATAAGTACGTACAAATTGTCCCCGCGCTCAAGGCCGGCCTCGATAATCTTCGCAAGTGGTACCGGAGCCTTGACGATAGCAGCATATACTTCATCTGCCTTGTCCTGGATCCTCGCATCAAGTTGGCATATTTTGAGAAACACTGGGAGAGGGTGTACCTCGATGCGGGGAAAGCATGTCTCAAAAAGACAGTAAGTGATTTTTCTGTATGCTAATTTACCCAACTGACATTCCATCAAGTTCGGTCAATACTTTCGCCCCGATGGCTCTACCTCAATGCCCAACCAAGCTCCCGCCCATTCAGCGCCTGTAGAAGACCAGCCCGACATGCTCTATGGTACCGCCTGGATGCAGTTGGCCGTCGCAAGCTGCATCGCTGAGGAGGCCCAGGATGCCAACCCATACACCGAGCTTGAAGCCTATCTTACATCCCCCCTCGAGCCATTCCCCACTTTGCCCAATGCCGTGTTAATCAAATGGTGGAAGGACCATAGCGTCATCTACCCCACACTCGCGAGGATGGCTCGAGACTATCTCGCCGTCCCTGGCTCCTCTACTGCGTCCGAACATCAATTTTCCAGCGCGCGTCATATCAGCACGGACTTCCGAAACCGCATCACGCCGGCCTTGTTCGAGGCTGTGCAAGTACTCAAGGGTGGGTATAAAAGCGGAATTATATCTGCTCACATTGAGATTGCCGCTCTTGCCAAGGAGCTCGAGTGTACGGTGGACGAGATTATTGTACCTAAGGAGCAGGCCAAGTAAATACCTTGCATTGCATGTTGAAGCCCATTGTTTTAGTTTTTCGTATTTCTGCCCACTGCTCCCTGCTGCCGACAACTCGCGTTGCTGTACATCATACTTGTTTGTTTTTTTGTGTCGTCGCTTACTACCTGTTCCTGTTTGAAAATATATCTTGTTTGTTACATTGATCAAACCGTTTGAGACCGGGTTCAAACGCAGTTTAGACCGAACCAAACCAATGGATGGAGAAACCGTCTCAAACCGGGTTTAAACCAAACCGAACTGTTTTAAACGGTTTGTATCGGTTTCAGTTTCAGTTTCAGAAATTTCTCTGGAAACCGAATGGTTTGGTTTCCAGTTTGGCCAAAAGTGCCCAAAACCGAACCAAACCAAACTTCCCCAACACTAATTGACACACAGCTAAACCGAGCATTCAACCAAGATATGAGAGGAGGAGACCCTGACCCCGACGACAATGGAGGGCCACCAGGTGGAGATCCAGGGGGGTTTCCCCCTGCAATACCTGGGCCCCCCAACCAACAACCTGTTCACGTAGGAGGAGATGTCAAAGCCATGGGAAGCCTACCCCAACCATTTACTGGTGATAGAGAAAGAGCAGAAGACTTTATTGAAGAAGTACAGGCATACCTTTGCCTTAACAATGACATTGCAGGATACAACTCTTCATACAAAAAGGTTGCATTTACCATTACCCTCCTCAGAGGACCAACTGTTGCAGAATGGGCACGGATGGTTGGGCAATGGCTCGATGGGCTAAACATGCCACAAGATAACATCGAAGAGCTGTGGACCTGATTCCTCCAAATATTCTGACAAAGATTCATAGACACCATAAAAGAGGAGAAAGCCCGACAGAGACTAGAGAAACTCAAATACCAACCACCCCTTATCGACAAACACATCACTATGTTCCACAAACTGGTTGATAAAGCAGGGTACTCCCTCACCCATTCAGAAACCACATATAAGTTCCTATCTACATTCAAGGACACACCCTGGATTCTGCACAAAATTATGGATCCAGAAATGCCCAACAGGTACCTTGTGGCAGAAGCAAAGGCAAAAAGAGTTGTCAAATCCGTGCAAGTAACAGAGAACCTACTTAAAGACCTCATCAATAAATGACCAGGGTTTGCTATGGGGATGCCACACAATCCAGGGAATAGATACATTCCCCCAGGAGCCCAACAACAAAGAGGAGGTCATCCTCCTTCATTCAACAACTGGAGAGCACCAAGAGCCAATCCAAATGTTACTAGTAGCACAGCCCTGCTATGGATGAACAATCAGATGGTACCAATGGACCTTAGCTGAGGAAGGGCCCCAAATAACTGGAGAGGATGAGGCCAAGGCAGATTTGGGGGCAACACTGCCCAAACCCAACGAAACCCCAACACAAACAATGCATGCTTCCAATGCAGACAAGAGGGACACTATGCTCAAAACTGCCCAAACAGACAGAACAGGCATAACCAGGCCCCATATGCCAACCTCATTGACTTTGACATGATTGATGAAGGGCAACCAACCAACCACATCGCACATAGCATGTATCTGTGCTGAACTGGGAAACCTTACTGCAGAAGAACAAGACACGATGATCAAAGAGATGGAGACAGCTGAGGGTTTTCAGTTCGCCTGATCAGGTTGGTACTGATTAGGGCAAGAAGTAGCACAGATGGACCTGTATACATGTCAGCAAGGAAATCAATGACAGTTTGAATGTTTGTCCAATCAAATGCGAAAAGAGCCAAGGTTGTAGCCCTGGTAGATTCTGGTGTGACAGAAAATTTCATGAATCTGCAATACATGAAGTGGGCACAGCTACCTATTAAACAGCTAGAAATGCCCCAACCACTATACAATGTGGATGGAACTGAGAACAAGAGTGGTATGCTACAGTACTACACAGACTTAGAACTCCAAACCAGAACCCAATGAACCACTATGAGATTCTTCCTCACCAATTTGGGGGAACACTGAGCAATACTAGGATATCCATGGTTCTCCACAACACAACCAAAAATCGACTGGAAACAAGGATGGATTAACTTCTCCCAACTACCAATCATTGCACAAACGCCAGATGCAAAAAGGGCATGATATGTACCCTGTCAGAGAAATGTTCCACAACCAATCAGATCGACCAGCAGCAACCAATACTTTGTAGGAAGAGTCACCTTCCACCCTGCAAGGCCAGAACCAGAAGATCTAACATCCATACCAACTGAATACTGAAGACACAGAAAGGTGTTTAGTGAGCAAGCATCACAAAGACTTCCATCTCACACTATATGGGACCATGCCATCAAACTGCTACCCAATGCACCAGCAACCTTACCAGGCCACCTCCTACCACTAACCCAAGAAGAGATTGCAGAGACTACATGATTTGTGGGAGAGCACCTGAAATGACAGATGATCAAACCATCCAATTCCCCATATTGTGCCAACTTCTTCTATGTCAAGAAAAAGGATAGGAAGCTCCACCCAGTACAAGACTATTGACCCCTCAATAAATACACAAAGCGAGACAGGACAGTAGCACCTCTCATATCTCAAACCATAGACCGACTAGCTGGGTGCACACTGTTCACCAAATTTGATATACAATAGGGCTACAACAACATTAGGATCTGTGAAGGGGATGAATGGGAGGCAGCCTTCCTAACCCTGGAAGGACTCTTCGAACCAACCATAATGTTCTTTGGCCTCACAAACTCCCCAGCAACATTTCAAAGAATGATAAACACCATCTTTTGACCAGAAATTGCACAACAATGGCTGTCCATGTACATGGATGATATCCTCATCCATACAAAGAGAGAAGAAGGAGAAACAGAAGAAGAACACTGCAAACGCCACCAACAAAAGGTACACCAAATCCTGGAATGACTCGAAGAACACAACCTATACCTCAAACCAGAAAAATGTGTCTTCGAACAACCAGAAGTCAAATACCTTGGAGTGATCATAGGCCAAGGGACAATTAAAATGGACCCCAAGAAGCTCAAGGGGGTCGCAGATTACCCAGCACCAACAACACCAACCAAAGTTTGCCAATTTCTAGGATTTATGGGTTACTATCACTATTTTATCCCCAACTATTCAAAAATTGCAAGGCCACTCCTAGATCTGATGAAGAAAGCTATGCCATGGCACTGGGAAGATCAACAAATAAAAGCCTTCAAAGAATTGAAAACAAGGATGTGTGCATCACCTGTCCTGATGCAACCAAATTGGACAAAACCCTTTGTACTCCAGGTCGATGCTTCAGCCTTTGGCATGGGTGCCATACTCTTGCAGGAGGGTGATCATACTACCCCAACCCTCAAACAACGACAAAAACCCATCCTCCATCCCATAGCGTACTACTCAGCAACCTTCACTCCCACCAAAAGAAACTATGACATATATAATCATGAACTCCTTGCCATCATTAAAGCCTTGCAACACTGGAGACCCTACCTAGGATGGACACAACACCTGTTCCTGATACATACAGACCATGCTAACCTACAATATTGGAAATCAGCACATAATCTAAACTGCAGACAGGCCAGATGGCAAGCAGAGCTCCAGCTATACGACTACGAGATAGAACACATCCCTGGCAAAACCAATACAGCAGCAGACGCACTATCATGACCCCCAGGAATGGACAAAGGAGACAACAACAATTAAAACTTGATCATGATTCCACCACACAGATGCCGAAACATAACCACACACAGGACAACAACACTACCCATTCCGGAGGATGCAGAACATCTCAAAAGATCACTAATGCTCCTCTATCATGACCATCCAGGAGTAGGACATCCAGGCAGGGATGAAACCTTATGACTCACACAACAACACTACTTGTGGTTGGGCATGAAAGAGTGGATCACAAACTACATAAAAGGATGTGCCACATGTCAACAAAGCAAACTGCAAACCCACAAGCAAAAGATACCCCTATATTGAATAGGAACTGAACCGGATGCCAAACCATTCCAACACATCGCTATGGATCTTATAACCAGGCTGCCACCCCACAAAGGAAAAGACGCAATACTCACCATCATGGACCATGGATGCTCAAGAGCAGCTGTTTTTCTCCCCTGTTCAACCACTATAACTGGACCAGGGATTGCACAACTTTACATGGAACACGTATACCAATGGTTCAGACTTCCCACAAAAATCATTAGCAACAGAGACCTGTGGTTCACATCCCATTTCAGCAAAGCACTAGCAAAAGGGCTTGGGATCCAGCAAAACATCTCAACAGCTTTCTACCCACAAACTGATGGGCTGACTGAGTGCAAAAACCAATGGATTGAAGGGTATCTCCAACTGGTGACATCAACACATCCAGAACACTGGACCGAATGGCTGCCACTGGCAACCACCATGTACAATAATAGAAAGAATGCAACGATCGGCTTATCCCCCAATCAGATTCTTCTAGGACACGAGGCAACCCTGATTCCAGCACTTCTCATGACAACCAACAACATAACAGCAGAAGAGAGACTCTGCTGCCTAAAGGAGTATTGGATGACAGCCATCACAAGCCTCATTGATGTAGCCGAAAAGCCTGGACCACCCCTATCACAATATCACAAGGGAGATAAGGTATGGCTAGAGGCAAAACACTTATGGTTACAACATCAGGCAACCAAGCTAAGACCAAAACAGTATGGACCCTTCATCATAGAACAAGAAATATCACTGGTGGCTTACAAACTCTGGATCCCTATGACCTGGCATATCCACGACGTATTCCATGCCTCTCTCTTATCACCCTATCATGAAATGACCACTCACAGACCTAACTTCACCCAACCCCCACCTGACCTTATCAATGGAGAAGAAGAATACAAGGTGGAGCAGATAAGGAGCCATAGACATCATGGACGATCTAGGATGCTCCAATATCTTGTAAAATGGAAGGGCTATCCCAAAAGTGATAACACATGGGAACCAGCTGACCAAGTGCATGCACCCTTCCTTGTAAAACAATACCATCAAAAGTGCCCAAGCAAAGAGATAAAAGCTACCAACTCTCAACAATCAAAGGACAACTCCTTCCCCAACAACATCCCCTTACCTTTCCAACACTGGCCTCATCCTCTACCGACCCAAACACCTTCACCACCATCCACTACAAACCACCAACTGAATCTGACTGGTTCTCTGTGGCAGACCCCAAATTCCTCGCTCCTCGCTCCTCGATGCCCCAACACTCCTGAAACTTGCTGCAAAAAGGAGGAAGCAGCCCATAAGAAGATCCACTGGTACAACTGTATGCTCCTTGTCTGTCTCATCCACAACTCCTTCTTGCATACAAAACCCCAGAAGAAGCGCAAGGTCAACACCAGTACTGTATCCCACATAACCCTCCACTTCACTGCCTGCGACCACGTCTACTGCCCGATCCATGACAAGAATTAAAACATGTCCTCCAACGCCTCCAATGACAGTTCTAACCACATGGTCATCGAGTCTAGCCAGTCCCCAGCACCCATCCCTATCCAACTCTGATCTGGTTCCAGCACCAACCCTATTGACCTCGAAGTCAAAGATCTGGCTGCACCAACCATTCACTCCCTCACCTCAGCTGACACTGGTGACCAAATTGATCTGGCGACCCTCGCAGCCTCCTGCCTCTCTCCCAACACCACCCTTGCTGCCTTACAAGGCAATGAATGGAATGAAGAACAAACCATCACCATCATGGCAGGGCTGGTCAACACCCTTAATGCCCACAATGCCCAGCATAAAGACCGGGTCAAGGTCTTGGAGGCTAGTCTCAAGGCCAGCAACACCCAGCTGGAACACTACCAAGACATCTACAACATGTGCCCTGATGGGTATGAGGCTGCTGATGACCAGGTTCCCCAGATACAGGTACCCATTGGTGCTGGGTTCTACTGACCCACCAAATGGGTCAAACAGCTTAACAATGGGCATGTGGCCATGTTTCATGATGGGCAAGGACCTGCTGACACCCCCTTCATTGCTGACATCTATGCTCCCTCCAATTACCCCAACGACAAAGATACGGAGCTTGAACCCCTCAAACCCTGGGTCTGCCACATACTGGCAGGCAGTAGCAGTAGTGTTTTAAGGTCTGGTTAAGTCCAGTTTTTCGACCCTATTTGGACTTAACCGAGACCATAACTGGTTCAAACTGTAGCAGAAAATACAAAAACTTAACTGGACCGGAGGAGACCGGTTCACTTCAGTTCAGTTACAGTCTATTAACTGGTTAAGACCAGTCTCAGACTGTCAAAGCATAAAAATAAAAATATAATTATTCATGTAAAAGTAATTACTAAGCTAAAACTACATAATACAAAAATTGAACTGGGGGGAGCCTGGCTCACTGTCAAAATGGGAAGCGAATGTGGGGGTTTATATACCCCCAGGCAGGTGCACAGGCCATTTGGCCTTGTTTGTAGCCACCCTAGTGCTGCCATGTCTCATTTCTGATGTGCTGACATGTTGTTTATCTATGTTTGTACGTTCACATGACTTGCCTCACCTTCATTCAATCTATCTTACACACAACAACGGGGTACAACAAATGGGTGCATCAACACGCAAACAAACAGGCACATCAACACACAATGAATGGCACACCAACACACACCAAATGGCACAACAACAGCCCGCAACGAACAGCATGATGACATGCAATGAACAGCACGGTGAGGCGCAACAAACTGCATGAGGACCGACAACAAACCGCACGGTGATGCGCAACAAATGGTGCCCGCTATGATGTGCAACAATGGCACCACCATGCACAACAAACAGCACCACCATGTGCAACAAATAGTGCCACCATGCAGCAACAATGAACAGCACAATGACATGCAACAAATGGTGTGACAACATGCAATACAGTGTGACAACATCCAATAAACAGTGCGACAATGCAGCCCAATGAACAGCGCGATGAGGAAGGATAACATATATTCAGTTGTAGTATAGTGTATTAGCATCAGTACCATAATAATAATAGCTGGTTTTGACCGGTTTTAACCGGTCTAAACTGGTTTCTTTCAGTTTTTTGAAAGGTGCTGTAACTGTAAGACTGTAACCAGTATTAGTTGAGAGAAGGCTTAACCAAAACTGAAAGTCTGGTCTCTTCTGGTTAAGTTCAGTTCAGTTTCGGTTAAATTTCTGGTCTAGCTAACCGGACCTTAAAACACTAAGTAGCAGCGCATACCAAGTCCTACTTACAGAGGTGGAAAAGCAGTGGGAATAGGGATACAAGGCAGAGGTGGAAAGGTATCAGAGGCTCAATGGTGAGTGTTGCGAGATGCTCGACTGCATTGAGCTTTTGCACTGCAATCTCAAGGCATGCACCAAGAAGAAGCATCTTTGTGAAAGCTGCTTGGTGGCAAGCTGCATTCAAGACAAGGTTAGTGTCTTACACAACCACTTCCAACAATACCCCGGCAGTCACATCGAGTTCTGCTCCATGTGGAAAACAACCAAGAAGCCATACCAGAAGGGTAAGGGGTGTGCCCTCAGCGAGGACATCTGAGGTTTAGGAGGAGCATGGTGTAACTGGCCTGGGGTCTAGCCCCTGTTAGTGAGTGGGAACTGGCCCTACTGTACTGATAAGTAGTAGTTCTCTGATTGGTTGTTATTGTCTTGTGTCCATGCCTTATGGCTGTATACTGTATCAGGTGATACTTGGTAGTACATTCCATAATGTTCTAGTAGTTTCTGTAGCACCTGACCAGCCTATCTGGGAAGGTGGCTCCCATGCCCTGAAATGTATATAAGGCAGGCAGCTTGTGCCTTGGATTGGCCAAGTTGATTCTCCTGTCTCTTCTTCTGGATTATCCTATAGTCTGATCTCAAGGGGTTCTAGGACATACTCTAGAGTGGTAACCCTTGTCTCTACAAGCCTTCTAAGTTGCTTCAGAGACTTAGCTCAACACTCTATTAGTACATAGGGTGACTCTGACACATCTATCCAGCACACATTACAGTGCTACAAGACACGGTGGTGACACCAGAAGGGTACAACTTGCATTGGCAAATTGTACACGAATTCCTCGAGACTCTCACAAAACATTCATATTTTCTCAAAGTCTTGAAGTGCCAATTTGGGCAATCATCAATTGAATTCCTTGGATATGTAGTTAAAGATGGAGTGGCATGCATCGACCCAACAAAGATCTCAGGACTCTGAGACTGGCCTCGAGAACTCCACTTGGTCAAAGAAGTCTGACAGGTCCTCAGAGTTCTTGGATACCAGCAACCTTTCATCTGTAATTTCACCTGATTAGCTTGCCCTCTTACAGCACTCACAAAGAAGGGAAGAAAATTTCTATGGACCAACAAGGCCCAAGTGTCCCTCAACGAATTGATCAGTCGAGTATGCAATGATCCCGAGTTGAATGCCCCAGACCCAACATGACCCTATGAACTTGAGGTTAACACTTTGCAATTTGCGTTAGGAGCAGTACTCTTCCAATGAGATGATCACAGGAAGCAATGAGCCATCGGCTTTGCTTCTAAGACCCTTAATGATGCTGAAAGGAATTACGATGTTTGGGACAGAGAGTTTACTGCCCTTGTCTTCAGGCTCGAGCACTGGCAACTGATCCTGGCCCATACAGAAATCCCAGTCACAGTCTTCTCAGACCACATGAACCTCACATACTACCAACACCCCCAAAAAATTAACTGACATGTTGCCTGAGGGATTAACACGCTGTCCAGATACAATTTCCGAATTGTGCACAAACCTGGGGAGCAAAATTGGGCAGATGCCCTCTCTCAGAGACTGGATTACCTGACTGGTGAAGGCAACAACCAAGGGGTAACAGCCCTCCCCTCACATCTCTTTGTCAGAGCCCTAGATCTCCTCCCCCTACATGAGGACATCCTTGAGGCCCAAGCAACACATGCCCCTGAGATCCTCAAAACCTCTGAAACACACCCTCTCTCATCAGATGACCACCACTGGACCAAGGCAGGCAGATTAGTCATCCTGCAAGACCCAGAGCTGATGAGAAAGTTAGTCAGGCATTATCACAACTCAACTACAGCTGGGCATTCTGGAGTGGCCACAACCCTTATTGCATTAGCTTGTGACTTTTGGTGGGCAAAAATGAAAGATTTTGTCAGGGCCTATGTGAAGGGCTGTGCCACCTGCCAATCCACAAAGACTAACACTTATCCTAATCGACCCCCACTTTTCCCCATCACACCTGAGCCTGGAGCAGTACCCTTCTCAACTGTGTCTATTGATTGGGTGACAAAATTACCACCCTCAAATAATTTCGACTCAACCCTCACTATCACTGATCATGATTGCTCTAAGGCTGTTATTCTTTTACCTTGCAAGGAATCAATGACATCACTCGAGCTAGCTCAACTATATGCTGAGAGAGTCTTTCCACATTATGGCCTCCCAGGCAAGATCATTTCTGATCAAGACCCACGAGTAACTTCCAATCTATTCCAGGATCTGTGCAATGTTCTGGGGATCAAACAAAATATCAGCATGGCCTACCACCCTCAAACGGATGGTCAATCTGAGAGAACTAATCAATCTATGGAAGCCATTCTGCACACTCTGTGTGATGCACATGCTTCCAATTGGGTGAAATGGTTGCCTGTTGTGACTTATGTCATAAATTCTTGCCCTTCAGCTACAACCAAACAGACACCTTATAAAGTTCTCATGGGCTTTCTTCCTAAGGCACATCAAGTATTACATAAAGCCAGATTTAGAACCACTGAAGAACACCTTGAAGCAATCACAACAATCCACACCCAAGTTGTCTCAGCCATTGAACAGGCACAAAGGCAGTTAATTAAGCAGACAAAATTCAAACCATATCAGCTCAACAATCAAGTATGGTTAGACACAACGAATCTCAAGACAATGCACCCATCAAAGAAGCTAGTGCCAAAGCATTACAGCCCCTTTCTTATCACTTATGTCATATCACCTACTTCTTATCAACTCGTGCTCCCAACACAGTGGAAGATTCACAATGTCTTCCACACCTCGTACCTGTCACCTTATTGTGAAACTCCAGAACATGGAGAAAACTTTTCACAACCACCACCTGACCTGATTGAAGGACAACACAAGTGGGAAGTGGAGCAAATTGTAGGGATGCACAAATTCGGGCATAAGAAGACCCTACAATATAAGGTCAGGTGGAAGGGGTACTCACATGCGGAAGACTCATGGGAACCTGCTGATCACATCCACACCCTGGACCTCATCAAGGAATACCATGTGCAAGCAGATATAAGAACCCTGTGCCTTTAAAGACTCTTCATGGCAACTTCTCCAGACTCCCTTCCATCCCTCACTCCAGTGTCTCCTCCCTCTCCTCCCACTGAAACTACTCTACTCCAGAACATGGATAGTGATCTTGAGGAGGTCACTAATCAGCTCACCAACCTCATGATATCCCTGGCTAACCATTATTCCCCTATCTTATTCATTGAGCTTCTGACACAAACCCCAACCACTTGAATCCCTCTAACACTCTTTGAGGCCCTTGCTTTTCACCAAATCCGTTGAACCTTCGAACACTCCCATTTCTTTGACCTTGCCAATATCCCTGCAAATCATACCATAAACCATTCCATCACCAACCACCCACATCCAGAATCTCCACCTGTATACTCCTGGCCAATTGCCACCATTGAACAATGAGACTGGGAAGAGGTGCAAACCCTCTCTGTCTCAGTCAACCCTTGCCCTCCTCCTAAAGGGCTATCGCTCAGAACCCCAGGAGTCTTGGAGGACCTAGAGATAGGCCTTCTTTCCCCACTAGACATCTGAGGGAACTGGTATGTTACTCAAGCAACCTCTCATCTCCCCTACGCTATCAGAGAGCATGCTAGGAAAGCCTTCCTCTGTGACATCAACTGGAACAAGGCTGTGTTACGCACCCCTTATTTCCCTACTCTTGGAGAGGACGAAGCCATGGCCTCTCTTCCAATGCCAAGCATCCACAATTCTGATCTCATTCCTTCTTTGGAACCACCCCCAATTGCTGCCAGAGTCTCTCTCTTGAAAGACTATAACATGATCACCACACTCCCACTCACTCAGACCACTCACTTCCTTTGTTGGCTGCCCAAAGCCAAAGAAGGGGAAGACAACCACCCTCATGACATGTGGATGTCCATTGCCAAACTCCTGTTCTCTTACCCTGTGCTTATGATCAACCTCGAAGGGGAACCTACCCCACTGAAGTATGTCAAGTATGCCCTCTTAGACAATGAGCAAGTGGTATTAGGGACAACAGGATGAGGGGGGGAGGTTTATCAGGTGCCCCTATTTGCTACCACTCAGGCCCCATGAGAAGGAGACTCTTCCCCATCTTCTGACAACTTCAATACCCTCACTGAAGATCACCCATTTAACACTGTCTTGACTCTTTCCCTCTACCGCCTTGATGACCCAACCATCCTTGCTGACATCCATCGTCTGCAAAAGATGGACCAATCTCTTGTAGCATTAAAAGAACAGGCAAAGAAGATTCAGTCACTCTTGAATGCAGTGCAAGCCTCAGCAGCAGCTCACAACCTAGAGCTTGCTACTCTCACCAACACTAACCTGAAAGTTTGAGAGTGCCTGACCAATGCTAGAGCCATCCCTCATATCAAGCATCAGCTTGATCTCCTTGCTGGTGAAGGCAAAGTTTCAGGGACACACAACCCTAGTCTCAAATTCTTCCAAAGGGATGCAGTTGTCGTCGCCACCCCTCTCACTTGCATCATTAAGCTCACTTCCCTCCCCAACAAACCTTTAGAAATCATTACCTGGAGCCCAGAATTTTCTGAGAGAGTTCTTACCCTCCCTTCTTCCCCTGAGCCTCTACCTCACCCACCTTGCTTTCATGAGTACCTGTCTCTCAACCAAGACAGGGGATGACACATGCCCATGCCCAAACCTTTTGACTCACCCCATGTCCTCACACCCCCTGTGCCCAATTCTTCAACCACTCCCTGTGCTAACCAGCCACCTCAGAAAAGGAGGGAGGATCAGAAGACCTATCTACAGAGGAAGCAGTGCGAGAACCACTGTGGTGGGTGTGGCCAAAAGGGGCACTACAAGAAAGAATGCCAGATCCCACATGCCAAGTGCCATGCTAAAGGGAAGTGCACCATAGACAAGAGGCATCCCCACTACAAGCATGCAATGTGTATGTACTCTAACTTAATGCTGGGGTACACCTTCTTTGAGATCCACCACTCCATTGCTGATGATTGCCTTGTAAAAACTCCTGATCCTCAACCAGAGAACTACGATGACAAGATCTCTGACCCCCAGCCTGAAGATTATGACTTTGACTGGGCAGATTACATGGAAGGTGGGAATATCACTGACTGATATGATGATGTGGAAGTTGCCATCTGGGGGGGGGATGACTGTTATACATCTCTGGTCTCATTCATTGTTGATCCAAATCTTGTACAATTACATGTTGCTTACCATTTCCTGACTCGTTGATTACTCACTGGTGACTAATCACTGACTCATTACCTCTGTACAATTACATGGTGCTTACTGTTCTCTGACTTGTTGGTTACATGCTGATGACAGATCACTGACTTGTCCAACCATCACTTACTTGCCTCAGAATGTTCTGGAAGGATTACTTAGTATATATAGAGACACCTGTATTCACTCCAAGCCTCAAGCTTGTGTTATTCCAAATACACACTATTGTCTTATCTCCATCACTGTGCACCTCTGAAGGCCCCTCTCATCTCATCAGCATTCACTCTAGGACTTGTGTTTAGTTACAAGCCAACTGGAGTCTAGTGATTGGACTATAAACAATCAACTTCAGAGTCGCACCACATTCTGGTCCTTCCCGGCCCGGTCACCTTCCTAATTAGGCATGACATGACTTCACTCAGAAACTCATAAGTCACTTGTACTTTACCAGGCTTGCTATCACAAGTGAGACCTCAGATAAGGTCTTATCAGCTGCCCCATGGTTTTAACAAGTCCTGCAATCATCTCACAGGCTTGAGACTCATAGTCAATGCAGGCAGTGTAAGGGTCCTGGTCAAAGAAGTCAGTGTCAATGAGTCTGTCTTTCCTGAGGTTGTGGATGTAGTCCCACACCTGTTCTGCTGTCTTCATCTCCTGGTTAATTTGGGTTTCATAGGCTTCTTGTCAAGCGAGTTCTCCTGCTGTGGGTGCCAGGGCCAGAGTGAAGTCATGGGAGAAGTCTATGTAGTTGTTGGTTTCCCTCATTTTCTTGACATACTCTGCTGACTCGATTGCTGCGGCCTCAAGGTGCGTGATGGTGGCAGCCATCTGGGGAATCACTTTGGTTAGCTCAGCTATACATCGTAGGGCCGCCCTTGTGTTGAAATTGTTGGGGTCCTGCTGTTCCAGGACTGCTGGGAAGCTCTGTTCGCAAGTGGGGTGGACCAGCAGCACATATGCAGTCATCAGGATTACAAGGTGCCTCTTGATGATGCTTCTTGCTACTTTACATACTTATCCAATTCATTTCACTTGAAATCCCATCACTCAAGAGGCAGGCTTATTTCAAGTACAATGAAGGAATTCAAGAGGCTATTAAGTACTTCTCAAATACAAGGAAGGACATTAAGTGTAGCAAATGTCTTTACAGTGAAACATGTCAAAAAGTATGCAAGATGTGCCATCAAGTTGCACAAGGACTGGGGGAACCATGCTGTAGCAATGGATCCCAAGCTGGAACCACACAGTGAGTTCAAAAAGGAAGGAAAAGAGAGGGGATAAGGATTCAGAACAGGCTCACAATCCCAGAGGATGCAAATGCCTTGAGACTGAGGGTTCACACACGCAAAAAAGGGGGGAATACCGGGGCATTCTTCTCCTTCGTCCATCGAGGATGCAGCACCCTACTCTGTTTTCCAGTCAAGTATTTACATGCTTGCTGTGCTGCTAGGTCTAGTAAGGAATAAGAAAAGGGAAAGGAGAAAGGAGAGGGAACATAAGGGAAAATTGAGGGCATAAGGCAACCACGACATCAGCTGGCAAGGAATGGAGGCACTCGGTGGCATATCGGCTACGCATATAGAGGGTGCGCGGATCCTTGGGCTTGTCATGTCGATGATGCTGAGGGTGCGCTTTCTGATGCCAGTGCCCATGCCTCCCTTAGAGTGAATATGCCCCTGCTGAGGACACCCCAGCGTCAGGTTTGCAGGTGTGGCTAAGAGAGCCACAACTGCAGAACCTGAGGCGTTGGAGCCATAGGCAGAGGATGAGATGTGGCATGCATGTAATATGATGCCATGACATGATCTCACAGCCGGGGCCAGTGAGTTTGCACATGGCATGTGGTGTGGCGCGACAGAGTAAGCTCGAGGTGGCGCTGTGAGTGGCTACATTCATAGGCAAGGGTATGCATGACATGATGCTGTGGCACAGCTTGACAAAAGGTAAGCAAGCACTTGCAGTGCCATTGCAAGTGGCTGCGATTGCACTTGGGCTCGAAACATTGCCAGGAACCCCCAGCTGAGAACAAGGGTGAGCACGCTTTGCCAATGCAAGGGGAGCCTGTCGTACGAGAGGCTCAAGAACTGCTGCAACTAAGTGCTCCTGACCAACTGGGAGATACACCACTGGAGGGCGTGCCCATCACCTTGGAAGCAGTGAGTACTTGGGCTTGCGCTCAAAAGATTGCTAGGGATCCCAGCTGAGACTGAGGGCAAGTGTGCTTTGCCAACACAAGGGGTCCCTGTCATATGAGGGGCTCGAGAACTGCTGTGAATGAGCGCTCCTGGCCACTGTGAAATATGCCACTGGAGAGCGTGCCCATCACCTCGGAAGCAGTGGGCACTTGCAGGCTCAGAGCAAACCACCTACCAAGTTGAGGAGACCTTTTGAGGCCAGAACAACATGCAGGGAAAGTCGACTGCGCACCACACCAGTTGCAAGTTAGTCCAGCAGCAAATATGACAACCAAAAGCAAACACTTATCTTTGGCAATGCTCCTGTGGGCCCCTTCTCAAGTTGCCATTTCGCTGGTGAACTGTAGTCCTTGACATCATTTTGAGGCCAAGGGAGTGGCCATAAAAATTAGTGTTGGAAAAACATTGGCGACATGGCACCAATGGTGCCACTGTGGTCATCACACATTCATCACATGACTGTCACATAAGCCACTCAACACTCTCGACTCGGACTGAATATGGCACCATTATTGTGACATGTCACAGTTGACTTTTCAACCGAACCATTTTTTTTGTACAAGTCAGTGCCATCCCTCTGCTGTCCTGACTTGTCCCTCCTGATGCTTTCAACAGCAAGTGAGTACACTTTGCTCTCTCGCTTTCTACTGCCATCCTGACTTGTCCTTCCCGATGTCCTTCAAGCCCTTCACGTGTTCCCAGCACTACAAACAGGACTTCATCACCATCATGATGGCATCTTCCACCATCTTCCTGTTGAAGGTACAGTGATAACCTGATTTCTTCCTCCTGTATAGCATTTTGTCTGAATCAGCCATTCTCAGCTCTTCATAGCTCAAAGACATTAGTGGAGTTACATGAAGGTGCCACTGGTGAAATTCACGCGATTATTTCAAAAATGGCTGATGCTTATGATGAGGCATTGTATATGTCACCTGTGTGCACTGGTGTGGCTTATCATGTGCAGTTCTTGCAGGAGCTGGTTGCACAAGACATTTTCTGATCTCAGCAACAAAAAAGGGTGGGAAGATGGCTAATCCGATTGTAGGTGTCGTTTGACACACTATGTGACTGATAGTATGGCTGGTTCTATTTTTCCCATTAGCATTGTGGCAAATGTCAACGCTGTCATCATCCACGCAACTGTTGCAGCCCCCAGGGGTGTACTATGCAGCCTGGAATGCCATCTGGACGAACACGTTTGGGCTGAAGCCATGAGAAGTGATAAGCATTTTCCTGTACCCACGGAATTCCATCGCTGCACAGTTGTTCTGGCAGATCAGGTCACTGAGGCATGTCTCTGTGAACCAGATGCCAACCCACAACTTGGGCATGGTCTTGAGGAACCCCTCCAGCTTCTTTGGGGCCACATGCACAGCATGGGATGACCGTCGGGCAGAGGTTTTATAGCAGGCACGTGGAAAAGAGTAGGGGCAGTTGAGTTGATGGAATGCACGAGAAGCATGAGACCCTCCATGAAGACATCTGCTGCAAAACTACACAAGTTTCAAATAGCACGGCATAGAACAGAAGGCTAGGTAAGAGGTGTACACACCGGGGCACAGTGTGTCCATCAATGCCAGTGTGCTCAAAGTTTATACCTGCTGCACCATAGGCAGTTACAATGATCTGTAGCTGTGGGCAAAATTGATTACATGTCGAGATTTCAGTCAACCATCAAATCCTCATGTCCTTACCTTGTCATATGGATTCCTGTTGTTGTCTTGATATTTTTATGTCCATTTTTACTTTCTTAATAAAGTCTTTATTGCCCTTCTAATAATTTGACTGCACTTCTGTGCACTTGAAACAACTTGATACATCAAAGGTAGTATTTACAGGGTGTGCTGTTTCTACTATCCCCACTTTTGCCTTCTTGTGAGCTCTTTAAATACATAAAATACAGCTTGATCATCATTTTTTTTATTCAATGAAAGCCATCAAATGTGTTAAGCAGAGAAAGGGATGAAAAGCATGTTTCAAGAATAGGAATGCAACTTGAAAAAGACTCATTCTCTTGTATAAAGGGTGTATCAAGTGGGCAGACCAGCCACTTGAAATACTCTTGAAACCCAGTTTAAGCATATCAAGAGGGAAAAAGAAGCTCTCAAGAGGCACCTTGTAATCCTGATGGTGCTGATGGCAGGCACTGGAGTTTGGGTGCCTGTGGCTGGTGGTGAGTGTGTGGTGCATTGTTTCTTAGAGTGTGGTGTAGGAGGGTGCAAGTTAGCTGTAGGGTTAAGGGCAAGGGTCAGTGAGTGGTGGAGAGAGTCCCACTCTTTTTCTTCTACCACCCTGTGTTCCAAATGTATCTTGGCCAATGCCTCTTGATGTTCCCGTTGGGCTTCGAGTCTGTCACACTCGAGGTTAGCTCCAAGTTGGCATTTGTATTCCACTAGGGAGGCTGCATGCTCTTTGCAATTCCTCTGTTTGAGCATTTCAAGTTCAAAATTAACTTTGTCTACTGCTGCCTTCTGAAGTTTAGAAACATGTTCAAATATGTATGCTTTGTGATCAAAGGAAGCTTCTGCTTCCTTCCTAGCTTCCATTCTGCAATAGGTTAGTATGTTGTCAATTTCTGCCTGTGCCCACATGGAAATGGTGTTGGAAACTGCGGCTCCCATAACCTGAGCCTGAATGTATTCTTCAATGGCCTTACGTTGATTTGTGATCCAGTCCTTGAGGCAGTCATCTAGACCTATGAAGTCAGCGGCACTAATGTGACCCTTGGTAGACTGTGTCAATTCCTCTATCATTCCATCTTTCAGAATGATCTCCTGCTGCACAGCCCAATCAGAGACCTCCTGGCAAACTTGTCAGTTAGTTTCATTCAGGAGGGACTTGCAGAGCACCCTTCTGTCTAGCTCAGTAGAGTATTGGATGTCGTCAATCAAGCCTTGTGGTTTGGGTGCAGTAACCATGCAAATGCATCAGCTACAGTGGATGTGCTGTCAGAATGCATCTTTGCCAGACCAGAGAAAGCCCTGGATGTCATCTAGCAGAATGCAAAGTTGGGAGAGGGAATGAAGCTCATCGCTGGTGGGGTTCTTGAACTGATCTCTGATGTTGTCCAACCCAGATTGTTCCTGTTGTGCTCTGAATGCTTTCTGTATACCATAAGTGTAGGCCAAGATGAGGCAAAGCCACATTTCATGTTGGAGAGGGTTAGACTCATCCTCTATGTCTTCTGTTATGGAGAGAAGGAAAGTTTGTGAGCCTAGTATAAGAGTGCATGCAATGTGGCATTCTTCCCATTTGCCAATGTTGAGAGGGTCAGCAAGGGAGTTGGTCTTGGGTGGGGTAGTATAGTTGATGATCTCTGAGAGGAGGGAGTCAAGTGGAGGTGGTGGGTTGTTCTGAATGGGGATGGGAAAGAGATGAGGATTATCGCTCATTGTAGAACATGTGTTATTGGTGGGCAAGTGGGGGTGATGGGGAGGGTGTTTTGGAACAGAAATGTTGGCTATGAAAGATGTATAACAGCAGTGGGATGGTAGGTTCTGGTGTGAAAAGGCCCTAGGTCTGCAACATGATCTCCTAGGGATGGTGGTGGTATGTGGAAGAGTTCTGCGATGCTGAGCCTGTCACCTTCTTCCACTGGGCACATACTGTAGAAAATGGGTGCACATCGAGTTGTGTGCCATTATAATAGATTTACTTTGTGTTGCCACTTAATGGCTTTATTATCACTCTTTGGGACTTAGTGGTAGTTAATTATTTACTATTTGGTACTATTTGGTAGTGACTGCCATGTCATACAGTAGGTAGTCGACATTGTGTTCCTCAGTTGCTGTACTCACTGGTACACCTGAGATCCTTCCTGTGCAATGCATACTCATTTCCGACACAATTCTACCTTCTGGTTTATCTACACATACTATCGATAAAATAAGATGTGCTGTTAATTATCCTACTTGGGGCAACAACTCATCAAAAATTATTTGGAAGGGCTTATATTGCACAATGGTGCACAGAAAGCAACTGCCCATGGGAAATTGTCAAAGGTCATAAACTTGCAGTCCTTATGAAGACCAGAATTCTGAGGTAACAGGGACCCCAGGAAAAGGTAGCTGGCCTGTTTCATGGTTGATGTGGCCAGACTGACAAGATTTTCAAGCAGCCAAGTAGGACTTGTGGCCCCCAACACATAACAGGAAAACCAAAATAGAATGATTGACCACAGTGCAACCTGTCTGCTCCACATACTAATATCAGAAGCCACCCATCTCATATGGGTTCTATGCTGTGAAAGGGTTATCAGGGGCTCCACAAAACAATGAAAATGACACAAAGTCACAATGGCTAAAAGCAATAAACAAAAAACTCACCAACAACAAACTAATCGCAACCAAGATAAAATGAGATAAAGGGTTCTCAAGGCTAATAAAAGACACCTGGGAAAAAGTCCTAAAGAGAAAAGAGGACATCCCAAATGACTGGATGCACAGAGACAAGATCATAGTGAGGTTTTAGTGGGTAGTAGACTACATGGCATCGGCCACAGAAATCACGTGCCTGAGCCCCATGGCCCGCCAGGCATGTGCATAAATGCATTTTCCCCTCACAGTGCTCACACCTGGTCCCCCGGACCGGCTACTGCACGTCGATGAGGGCTGATGCTCATCTCCCGCTCGCCTGGCAGTTCCGTTAATAAGTAGTTACAAGTAGCTATAAATTAATGAAACAAGTGCTTTCCAAAAAAAAAAAGGATTGGTCTGATTGGCCAGTTTTGGTCGAGTCGAAGACCCTGGGAATGAGGAAGTTCCCAATTCCCAGGCACCGCAATTGAAGGCTGCGCCCAAAGTCACGAGTTCCCGCAATGTGGCCTTGCTTCGGCGTTCTACCAACCGCACTGGCTACAATCACAAATTCATCGAAATATGCGATCCATGATGCTCAACAAATCTGGCCGCTGGTCCTTGCCAGCGTCCTCTACTAGCCTCGATCAACCAACTCGTAAGCACTGTCTCTTGCACTCCACCTTTTTCGCCCAACTCATCGATCCGTCCTATCTAGTGACTCATCTCAATCCTGCCTCATCGGGACAGATCTGTGAACCGGGAGACACTGCGGTGAGCACGATCGAGGCATCTCTCGCAGATCTGAAGGAGGCAAGTGCCCTGGCCGTGAAGATCCCCCTCATCGCCCCCGTGGTGGGCCTTCTCCGGGAACTCACCATGCGAGATGCAAGTGTGCAGTCACTTTCACAACGGACTTTTATCTTACCGGCGCGTTAACAGGAAAGAAAACGGAACAAGGACGAGTGGGACCTAGTCGTAACAAAGCTCGAGAGAATCGCTGGCTTGGCCTATCAAGTCACGGCAATGTACAAAGAGCACAACCTGGAAGAGAAGGATATTCCACTTGGACTGCGGACAATATTCGAATCCTTTGTAACGTATGTCATATATTATTGTTGCTGTGATCACTACCTATCATAGTCCAGTGATTTGGTTGGGATTAAAATAACTCTCGAGGAGAACAAGGAAGTCGGAGGCGTCAAGAAGTTGTTCCTACGCAAGTACTTGTTGCGGAAGGTCAAGCGGCACAATGACAACCTTTCTAACATGCTTCAAATTTTCCAGGTTTGTTGCTCGTTCCCTATCATTTCATGTAGTCAACTGATTGTCTATAGGCCAACCTCCTTCTCGAATCGAGGTTCACGCGACTCGCTCAAGATCGCAACGAATTTACTGCCGATAGAGTGAGCACTGCCACCATCGGTCCATAATGGCCAGCTGATGCTTTCGGTAGCTCGGATACCCCTCGCAAGAGGAGATTAGGAGATGGCTGTCACCCCCAGACCCATCCGAAAACCATAGCGAAGCTTTCAAAGCCCACTATGCGGGTACCTCCTCTTGGTTTACTGAAGGCAGGACTTTTGAGGACTGGGACAAAACAGGTGGGCTGTTATGGATTCATGGCAAACGTTCGTGCATCAGCTTCACGTCTTTGCTACCGTTGACAAATTCCGGTATTACAGCTGGTTCAGGAAAGACAGTTTTGTGGTATGAAACCCCAAAGCTACTCTTGGTTGCATGTACTCATTATCTCATCGACTAGCTCAACAATTGTCGACCTTGTCATGCGCACCGGATTAGCCAGAGTTGGCTATTTCTATGTCGACGGCAAGGATTCCGCTAAGCTGGAGCCGCGCGGCTTGCTGTCCTCACTCCTCACCCAACTCTGCGCTCAATCTGACCGTTTCTATGGTATCCTCAGTTCCCTATACAAGACACATAAATGTGGCGCGGAGCAGCCCCGCGATGATACGCTCGTACAGTGCCTGAGGGAAATGCTCGAGGATCCGGAGCAAGGGCCGGTCTTTATCATCGTAGATGCCTTGGACGCATTCCCGAATAACCAAGCCTTTCCCTCCCCACGTGAACACGCTCTTAATATCTTAAAGACGCTGGTTGAGATAGACCACCCGCATTTACATTTTTGTTTCACCAGCCAGCCGGAAATCGACATTCAGGACATTCTCGGTTCCTTGAGACACTATTGCATGGTCCTTCACGAGGAAAGAGGTCAACTCCATGACATCAATGTTGGTATTCTGGCTACCAGAGGCTAGTCGGAGGAGCGCAAATGCGCATCACGCTAGACCCAAAAGCCAAATTTTTTCCACCCCCTGTTTAGGGGATTTGTCCGGTCTCGTCTTGATTGTTTGCGAACGTTCTCGAAGACCAAGATCTTTTCAAATGTGCTTATTAACAAAACAGAAAGAGGGCAAATTATTCTCGTACCTTCGACAGTCTTCGAAGGAGCCGCACGTGTTACAAAGAGTTGAGCTGTCATGTTTCCTTGTGGAGGCATCCGAGGCATGCGTGACTTCGCGCTGTTTCTAGTGTATTCATTTCGTGCCCGAGTTTGTATTTCCGTCGATTTGTGTATTACTCATGTACTCCACTGTGTTGTAATCACCTGTAAGAATAGGGGCTACCTGTAAAGATTTAAAAACGCCGTAGTACGACTCAAAGAATGTAACTTGCCTGTGTCGTGTTTTCTCCCTCCAATAAACCCTCGTGTGATCCACTCCCGCTCGTACCCTTCAGCCACTGCCCATACCTGTCCTCAATCAACATGTTCGTCACGTACATCCTTTCCTCAGACGCGATGATGTGGGCGTGGCCATATGAGACCAAGCACTTGGTTATCGACACTCTCTCAAACCAGTGCGAAGGAATGTAGGCGCCATTGTCGTGACCCCTATATTGTTTTCTCATGCCAATGATATGCGTTCAGGTTTAAATGGACATCCTCTCGGCTGGAAACTCTGCGTCGCTGTCCCTTGCAAACAATCCCGCGTGCCCTGAAGGAATTGCCCAGTATATTGGACGACACTTTTGAACGGATATTGCAAGGCATCGCCAAAGAATCCTGGCAGTTTGCGCGACGTATCTTCCAGTTCCTCATGGTATCTGCTCGCCCTCTTCGCGTGCAGGAACTTGGGGAGGTCTTTGCGATCGAGATCGACGAGGAAAAGACAGGAATTCCCAAATTTGACCCGGTTTGGCGACCCAAAAATGTCGAGAGCGGTATTCTCTCTGCCTGCTCCACTATGATTACTGTCGTCCCTCGCTGCGAAGACAAATTTGTGCAATTTGTGCACATGTCGGTGCGAAATTATCTCACATCGAGTCGACTTCAACGTTCCCCACATCTTTCCCGCTATCACATTCTTCCACAATCGGCGCATACCCTTCTCGCAAAAGCTTGTCTCTCCATGCTCTTTCAGCTCGATATACGCATCCACAAGGACAATGTCGAGGACAGGCTTCCTCTGGTTTCCTACGCGACGGAACACTGGGTTTATCATGCCCAGAGCGGGGCCATATCACCGCTTATCGAAGATGGGATGGACCGCCTTTTCGATAAGGAAAAGCCACACTTCGCGGCCTGGCTCTGGGTTTACGATATAGACAACCCTTCCGGACCACACATGGTCGGCATCCGACCTGAGATACCCGAAAAGGCCCCGTTATATTACGCAGCACTTTGCGGATTCCTCGACATGGTGAAACGCCTCGTCGGCTCAGACCCAGAAGACGTCGGAACTCAGGGCCGTACCGGTGGGACACCCCTTCATGCAGCGTTACGCAATGACTACTCGGACGTTGCGCTATTCCTTCTGAATCACAACGCTGATGCTACTGCCGGAGACGATCGAATGGAGACTCCGTTACACATTGCAGCGCGTCGGGGAAGCCTCGAGGTTATTAGGCCCTTAATCGATCGCGGAGCCAATGTGAACGCGAAGAACATAGACAAGGATACTCCACTGTCATTGGCTTCAAGAAATGGAGGAGCGGAAGCAGTGGCGCTGTTGTTGGAGCATCGCGCTGCCGTGGATCATCAAATTCGATCCCAGCGAACTGCCTTGCATGTGGCAGCGGAACACGGCTACGACAACATCGCCAAATTGTTACTCGACAAGAAGGCGAATGTCAATGCACAGGACATGGATCAACGAACACCTTTACATCTAGCAGCGGCTGAGGGAAATGACAAGGTTGCGAAATCACTCCTCCAGCGTGGCGCTTCAGTGAACGCCCTGGACCGTTGGAAACTGACTCCGTTACACACCGCGTCGTCATGTGGACAAGAGGGAGCTGCGCAGGTACTGCTTAACGAATGAGCCGTCGTGGACACCGTGGATGGGGTTGGCAGAACTGCTTTACACATAGCGGCGTATTGCGGACACCTCGCGATCGGGAAATTATTACTCACGCGTGGCGCGGCTTTGGATATCAGGGATTGGAACAACAAGACGCTTTCTCAGCTAGCATTAGACGGTGGGCAGACTGCAATTGCTAAAATGCTGGAGCCAGACGTAGGCCAGGAGCGAAGATTCGTAACATGGGAACTCGAAGAAGGATTTCTCGATGAGGGTGATTGAGGTACGAAGATATTACCGTGTAACAGTGATATCCTCTGTGGATTATGTACATTGGGGTGTATGGAACGACTGACGTGACAAGACTTGCTCGAGTGAGGTCGACGGGCAATTAGTGCTGCCACGGCTCCGCTTGACTCCGCTCCTGCTTGCTCGCCACCTGCTCGACCAAATTGGGATGAGCGGAACTGAGCGAAGCCGTTCCGAGCTGCTCGAGCTGCCTTGAGCACGGTTAATGTGGGAATTTTCCTTTTTAAGCTTTTTCTGAAGGAGGCAGGGCCTCACAGGCCCAGCAAGGCATAAGCATGACAAGGGACCAACTGCTCTCTCCCACCTTGTGATTGTGGGGTGATTCCCATATATGGGAGATGTTTGGAAAGATAAATAATTGATAAAACAGTAACTTAGATAAATGTGTTGCAATGAACAGGCAGGTTCTCCTCTCTTCCCATGCCACCTCAGAAGCAGCCCCATCAGATCTATATAAGGATTGCCATGGGTATGGGCTAACCTGTGGTAATTTGACCATAGGTTACAAGGGTTCAGGTATGGTATCAGCTGATCAGATACCACATAGTTCCATACCCACCATCCAGGTAACTGCAGGTTACAGGAAATACTGAGCCAGATCAATGAACACATGGATTTGGTCAAAGTCAACAAAGACTGGAATTGTTTGCATTCCCAGTGAGGCTAGCTCAGCTCACACACTGTCCCCAAGCATTGCACCTGGCCCATTTAATGCCCATCAAAAGCAAAGGCATTGTCACACTCAGACTTAAGCATGTTTGACCAAGAGGGTTTGTTCTTGGTTGGGGTTGCTGTTATGTATAGATGATGCACATTGCCTTTGTGCTCAGTTGCCTTAGAGCATTGCTCAGTTACATTAGAGCTGGTGCAGGGAGTTCCTTCTACTGTGTGATTAAGTTGTGTACTAATTGAGCCTAAGGCCTAACTAATTGGCTTAGGGCAATGTGCAGAACTGTAGGACTGTGAGTGTAATGATAGGTTGTCCCTACCAAGAGTGTTTCTATATAGATGGGTGCTGACTGACTTCATGTAGTGAGCTACCTTACACTATGTTTATAGACCCAAGGTCCGTTATGAGTCTTTGGGTTATCCAGGCTGGTTAGGCACTGGTTCAGACATGTAATGATCAATCAAGGTTTAGGCATCAGAGCCCTAAACAAGAGCAATACAGTAAACTGGATTAGGAAGGTTCCCAGTCCAGTGTGGATCAGCTGGTGTTGCTGCTTAGGTAATAAGAACTTGAGGGAGGAGAGTGTAGAAAGTGGCCACAGAGTGAGCCATTTGCAGTAGAAATAGTATTACTTTGGTGTGCCACTTATTGGCACTTACTGATACTTATTTATAGGTATTTAACTGGTATTTGGCACTATTTGGTACCTCTTACTATACACAGTAGTTGGTTCATTTTTGTTGCCTCAGACATTGTGCTTACTGTGCACATTCTGAGGTTGACCCTCTTGTACACTCATTTTTGTCATCATTATAGACACACTATTTGCTTCAGGAGAGGGCAAGCTTGAAGAAGTGAAGCTTAGAGAGGATGACTTAGAGGCACACAGGGTGTGATGAGGTAAGTCCTGTATTATACAGAAGACCAAGCTTAAGGCTTGGTGTCAGAACTGAGTTGTCTTATATACATGCAGACACAGAAGCAACTAGAAACTGACAGAAGGGAACAGAGTCAAAAGCACAGTCAAGTACATAGCTTATATTATGTGTTTCTCCTCATCTAACTCATATATGTTCTTGTAACCTACAATGACCTGACTGCTGACTTATAACCTGTATGATTACTGATTCACTGACTCACTGATTGTCAATAACTGATTCATCACCTACTTGTTTGTTAGCTGTTGATTACTTGCTACTTACTGATCTGCTAACTCATTGCTTACTCACTTACTAGTCCAATTACTTATGGCTGACTCATTGTCGACTATTGCAGAATACTCTGGAAAGATATCTATGTATATATAGAGATGCCTATATACACTACAAGCCCTAAGCTTGTGTTACTCAATAACACACTATTGTCTCTACTTGTTACAAGCTCTGGCCCTGGTCCCTCAGCAGACCCTTCTTGCATCCCTGCCTGTACTTCCCAGCAAATCCCCTGGGACTCACTGCCTTTCACACCTAGGGATCTGCATGGGTGCGGGTAATCCCGTGGTGTTACAGTCACGGGTGTGACAGGTGCGGGTGCAGTGTTGGACTTAGCTGCACCGTGATGAACTGTGACCCGCACCTGTATCCACAGTATTCCACTACAGGTGAGTTTTGTTTTATCTTTTTTGTTTCACCTGTCCTCATCAGACCTTTTCCCTTGTCAGCTTCGACCTACACACACGATGGCCACTCGCTCAGCTCCAAAACGACTATTGCAGCGATGGCGAATGATAATTCGAGACAACCGGCACCCCAGGCAAAGGTAGGTGGCCAATGTTGTTGTCACCCTGACTTCTTTTTCGGGTAACCAGGTTTCTCTTCTTGGGTGTCAGTAGTGCCTGTTGCCCTTGCTTGTCTGGCCTCGAATGGCCTCCTCAATTTGTGTGTCGCCACCCACGGGGCTTCCTTCTGGGCTGGCAAGTGCCCCTGGCTTCTTGAATGGCTGGCATGCACTCCGGGAGTGGTTTTCGCAGAGGCTGGGTGCGCTTGGTTGCACCCACTCTCGATGGCCGTGGCCTGCGCGTCGTCTTGTGGCATCGAGAGGCTTGCCTTCGCACCTGATCAATACTGCTCGCAGCGGCAGTGCCTCGGGTATGCGCATGTTCGGGTCGAGTCGCTGCGCTGTGTTGCGCGTGCTCACCCTCTCTCATGTTCTCTCGCGATAGTGGCAGCGGCCCCGACTGCGCGCAAACACGGGCGCCTGCGCCAAAGTGGGGCGACCCGATCGACCTCATGCTCGACACGATAGAGGGTGAGTGCGTGTGCAACAAGGTGCGGCAGCTCGACCCGACCGAGCACGAGCATAGGCCCGACTGGCTGGTGTATGGGACCCCAACTGAGCACTTGTGTGGACCCGATACCATGCCACGAGAGGCCGCTACATAGGGTGAGCGCACGCTGGCTTCAGTTGAGTCGGGCCACCATGCTGCATCATGCGCACATTCGCACTCTGTTGTGGCCCCTTGTAGTGGCACCTTGAGCGTGCATTTGCCCCTTGTGTTTCTTCTGCTGCATTGTTTTCTGGCGCCGTGTCGCGCCTAGGGAAATGCACAGGTTTGAGGTACCCGGATGGGTCACGGGTAAGGGTACCTATGGGTACAGGTCTGGGTCACAATGTTGTAACCCGTGGACCCGTCACTCAACCTGCACTATTAAATAAAAAAGAAAAAGAAAATCATATTAAGACATAAATAGCTAACTACTACATAAAAAAAAGTAAGTAAGACGAACAAGAACTGGGGCAAGCCCAGCTCAGACTTTAAAACGGGACACTAAGCGGGGGGTTTATATACCCCCAGGCATGTGCATGGACCATTTGGTCTTGTGTGTAGCCGCGCCGTGTCTTGTTTCGCGTTTGGTTGATTGTTGACGCGTTGTTTACCTACGTTTGTACTCGCTTAGTCCGTCAATCCACCTCTCAGCCTTGGTACGATAGTTCAACACTTCTTCTTGGACGTGACACATGCAACAATGGGGCGCTACGAACGACGTGATGGCATGCAACGAATGGCACAACGAGGCACAACGAACAATGGCGCAACGACATGCAATTACACTGAATGGGGTGGGCAACATACAATGAACGGGGCGCGGCGACATACAACGAATGGGGCGCGGCGACACACAATGAACAGGGCGACAGGGTGCAACAATGCAACGACATGCAATCGCAACGAATGGGGCACAGCGACATGCATTGAACGGAGCGCGGCGACACACATTGAATGGGGTGCAGCAACACGCAACGAATGGGGTGCAGCGACACACAACGAACAGGGCGATAGGGCGCAACAATACGACGACACGCAATTGCAATGAACGGCACGCGGCGACATGCAATGAATGGGGTGCAGTGACATGCATTGAATGGGGCGCGGCAACATGCAACGAGTGGGGCACGGTGACACAACGAGCGATGCAACGACGGGGCACAATGAACAGGGATAGAATTAGTTTAGTGTATTAACTCTGTAGTTTTGAGCTCATGTAAATACTAAACTACGTGTCGCATCAATGCGACATAATAAACTCATGCATGTTGTGAGGACCCTTGAGTGATACCCGTACCCGCATAACCCACAGTTATCAACCTGCGGGTTTGCGGGTAAGGGTACCTGCAGGTACGGGTACGGGTTGTGTTCTAGGTACTTGCGGGTTACCCGTGCGGATGCCTAGTCACACCCACGCCTTGCCTCGCCATCTGCTCTGGCCTCCTACACCTCGAGCTCTGCGGTTTTGGCTGTCTCAGCCGTGCCAACAAGTTCGATGCCGGCAGTGTCCTTGGTGGGAGCAGGCTCATCAAGGTTCAAACTCACGAGCATCACCTGGTTTGCTCCTGCTCCTCTACCATCACCCACACAGCCAAGTGTGAAGACCGCACCGCAAAAGCAAACGCAAATTCAAACCCAAACACGAACCTGAGTTACGCAATGCCACAATCAATGCAACGCAAATACGAACGAACTGCAAATACAAACACAAACACAAACACTCATTCAAACACGAACACGAATGCAACGCCATAAATGCAACCAAACACCTCAAACACGAACGCAACACCACGAACGCAATGCGAACACCTCAAACACAAACACACTGCCACGAACGCAATGCAAACACAAACGAAACCAAGGCCAATTCGAACCCGAACCTGAACCCAAATGCTGCCTGCAAGCACAAATACAAACATAAGGCCAATGAGTCAGCACAAATGCAAACGCAAACACTGCAAAGGCAATGTGAACACTGCCAACACAAACACACATGCCGATGCCAAGAAAGCAGGTAATTAACAACATAGATAGCAGGTTTAATAGTGACTTGAGTAGCTAAATCTGTATATAAACAAGTGATAGCTATTGATACCTGTAATACAACATACCGCGGTGTCAATGCACTGCAGTTTTTTGTGAACACCATGGTGTAAACCCGCTAACCGCAGGTATGGTGTCTGCACAGGTACGGTTTGACAGGTGGCAGGTATGGTGTGCCAAAAATGACCTGTGGTGTCACCCATGCAGAACCCTATTCACACCTGATCCAGAATCTCCAGAACCCTCACATGATCTGTGTCACCGCTGTGTCTTGTAGCACTGTAACATATGCTAGATGGATGTATCAGAGTCACCCTATGTACAGATAAAGTGTTGAGCTAAGTCTCTGAAGCGACTTAGAAAGGCTTAGAGAGTCAAGGGTTACCATTCTAGTGTACGTCCTAGAACCCCTTAGAAGACAGACCATAGGATAGTCTAGAAGAAGAGACAGGAGAATCAACTTGGCCTGTCTAAGGTGCAAGCTGCCTGCCTTATATACATTCCAAGGCATGGGAGCCACCTTCCCAGATAGGCTGGTCAGGTGCTATGGAAACTACTAGAACATCACGGAATGTACTACCAAGTATCACCTGGTACAGTACACAGCCATCAGGCACAGACACAGAACAATTTTTTTTTTTTT
>QFEY01002486.1:9874-29409 GCA_003316435.1 Russula virescens | reverse complement strand
TTTTTTTTTTTTTTTGAATCCGAATTTGTATTCCGCGGTGCGTACATGTGTAGTACAGAGGCGGTCACGTATGTAACGTATTGTGCTTAGGCGTGTATGGTATGGATTGGTCAGTTTCGACCGCGGTGGTGATAGAGTAAGGTGTGTGGTGGTCGATGGGGGAGCTGTTGCTGCACCCGGTCTCTGAGTAGCTCGTGTCTGCCTGTGCTCATCCCGGCTCCCACTCCATCCTCGGCTTCGCGCATGCTTTGGTCTCCTGCAGGAAACGAAGTAGCGCGTCGACGCGCTTCGGGTGATCGAAGAGTTGGGGTAGGTGACGGGGGCAGCCGCTCGCTGTCAGATGCGCGTGGCACGCGGCAGTGTGGTTGGGGCATTTGAGTAGTATGTGCTCTACTGTTTGTACTGGTTCGCCGCAACTACAGGCGATCTGTTCGGGTGTGTGCTGGTTGAAGAACCATTGGGTGTATTCCCCTGTGAAAGCGTGTCCGGTGATAATCCGGTATAGGGTGCAGTGTAGCGCGCGGGTGAACTTAGCTGATCCTTTCCTGGCTAGAAGTGTTGGGTGTGGTCTCCCATTGGGTGGTTCGGTGAGCGCCGTGCAGTATGCAAGGGATGTGTGAGGCGTGGTGCGCCATCGTTCCGCCCACTTCTCAATTACGGCCTCCTTTGTTTTTGTTTTCTGGTTTTTAATTGTGAAGGGTTCGTCCTCTGGGTTTGGGTCCGCCGTGCGTATGGCTTCTAGGGCGAGTTGCTTCACTCTTTTGAAGCCTACGAACCTGGTTTTCCTAGGGAGCCACAGTAGCAGTACCTTTAGGTTCTGGTGCGAGTCCATGAGCTCACCTAATTTTCTCAAGCATTCAAGTGATATGTTTTGCTCTGCATGCGGTGTGGGCTTGAGTGCCTTGACTACCGCGGGGTTGGATGGGAGCGCTATGATTGCCATTATCAGAGCGTCCTGGTGTTGGGAGGCTAGGAAGTCCTTGAGGACGTCCAGAGCTGGAAGGGGGGTTCTCAGCATCGTGTCGCTCTCCATGACAGTCTCACCGAAGATGCACTCTTTGTGTTTCCAGTCACGGCCATTCTGGTAGAGGACCGCTGACGCGGCCCCTACTTGTTTGCCGTCTGGTCTGTTCCTGTTCGTGTAGGTGCTGGACACGAATACGTTCACTGTTTTGCCTTCCTTGCACTGGTTGATCAGTGTTTTGGTAACGGTGGCGTAGTCTAGGCCTTCCTGCCTCGGGAGGCATTTGACCCGGCCTCCCCACGTTGGGGCATTGTGGGGAACATTTGGGAAGGAGAGGATGCAAGGGCCTTTTGCCGACACTCGTGCTGCAAGGGAGCACAAGGTGGTGTGGCATCTCGCGTTGTTGGGGGTAGGTAGTGGTCTGTCATCTGGACACGGGTTGTACCACTCTCTGCCAAGGCGTCTTAGGAGCTGGCTCCTTTTCGATGCCTTGTAGAGCCTGAAGGCTGCGTTTTGTGTGAGCATCGTCAGTCTAAGGTCCATCGGTAAGATCGTGAGGAGTTGGTGGAGTGGCTCACGCGGGGTGGTGCGGAAGGCTCCGGTGATGACCCTGACTGCCTCGTTTTGGACTGTCTGTAGCTTTTTGACCAGTGTTTTTTGTTTGCCCGTGTACCAGAGTTGGCACCCATATGTTAGTACAGGGAGACAGATAGCGTTGTAAGCAATCCGCCATCTGGCGTGGTCGAGGCCGCGGACAGAGTTTCCAAGCAGTTGTAGAGCTTTGATGGAAGCTCTAGCTCGGTTGCACATGGTTTCTACATGTCGCGTCCATGTTAGCTTGGTGTCAAAGAAGAAGCCAAGGTAACGTAGCACGGATGATGCCTGGACCCGGTAGTATGTGTTTTGGGCGGGCAAGGGGAGGTGGATATAGTTTGGAGGGGGTGATTTCTCTCGTCGTTTCCTGAAGAATATCACTTCCGTCTTGTCGGGTTCGACGCTCAGTCCGGCTCGTGAGAGCCAGTCTACGCAGGTGGCGTAGTGCGCACGCATCCCGTTTTCGACGTCCCGCCACCTTTTTCCGCAGATGAAGATGGCTCCATCGTCGATGTACATGCCGAGTTCAGTGTTTGCAGAAGTCTTCATCTTATGGAGCAGGGGGGCTGTATAGATGATGGAGAGTACTGGTGACACCGGGGATCCTTGTGGGGTACTGACTGTGAAGTTGAAAGGATCAGAAGTCCGGCCATTAAATCGCAGTCTCACCGTGCGGTTTTCGAGGAAGAACTGGCACCATTTTACTATTTCTGGGGCAAACCCCATATCGGCCAGCGTTTGGACCAGCCTTCCATGATTGATGTTGTCGAAGAACCCCTGGATGTCGAAGAGTAGGAGGCTGCAGCATAGGCCGGCCTGCTGGGCAGATTGGATGTCGTGGACGAGTGTGAGGCCTGCGTCTAGGGTCGATGACACATTCCTTCCTCCGTACTGGTTGGTGGGGACTATGTGGTGGCTCTCCATGTCGCTGTAGATTAGTCTCGCCACCACTTTTTCCAGTAGTTTGCCAATGCACTCCAGTAGAGAGATTGGTCGGAAGTTCTTGGCTAGAGAGTAGTCAGCACGGTTGGGCTTTGGGATGACACACACCACGGCTTCCTTCCACTGGCTCAGGTGATGCCCTGTTGCAAGGCATGCTGCCAGCAGCTCTGTTATGCGTTGTGCGTCTGCCTCCCAGGCCCACTTGAGTATGGTCCAGGTGTGTCCTGATAGTCCCGGGGCTGAGGTCACCGTTGCCTTTTTGAGCAGGGGTTCAATGAGCTCCTGGGTGATGGGCGGGAGGTGGCGCGGGGGTAGCGGCTGTGGGTCATTGTGGAAGTGGGTCTCCACTCGAGGGGGTTGCTTCGCGAAGAATCTTTGTGACAGGATGCCAGCAACTTCTTCGTGCGAGTGGGCGAGCCCCTCCGGACCTTGTAGCACCGGGACCTTGGTGAGTTTGCGGCCATGGTGCCAGGACACCACGTCCCATAGGTTGGCCATCCCTATGTACTCATCTGCCCATTTTCGCTTTGCTGCACAGACAGTTCTTTGGAGGCGTGCCTGTGCAGCGCTGCGGGTTGTGTTGTCATCCCTGTGACGCAGGTTGTGAACTGCAATCTGGCAGTCTTCGTTCCACCATGGGGCAGCCTTGGGGTGGATAGGCTTTCTCCTACGTAGGACTTGCTCGTTGGTGTCGTGGATGTCCATTATTAGTTCTGTTGTCGCGCGTTCTAACTCTTCAACTGTTGGGGCTAGAGGGAGGAGGAGCGGTGGTGGTCTGTCATGGAGCACTTTGATCCACTCATCTTTTTTGTTTGGCTCAACTATAAAGCCCTTGCTTTCCGTCTCTGGTTGTTGTACACTTGGGGAGTGAGTGTGTCCAAGAATTGAGAGAAGGGCATGGTCGGAACCAAGGCTGCCTTCCCAATCAACTTGGAGGTTGGAGAAGGTGTTGGTTTGGACCACGGCTTCGTTATACCAGGCAAGGTCAATCACTGAGTCGCGTTCATGGTCCGCGCCTCGGCGGGTGATCTCGCCTGGTACGTTTGCCAGTGTGAGGAGGTTAGTGGCGGCCCATTCCTCTACTTGGTTTGCCCATCTGGACCTGGGTAGGTCCGGAGGGGACCAGGTAGGGGAGTGTGTGTTGAAGTCGCCTGTTACGAGTGTGGGTGTGACTGTGTCGATGTCTAGTGTGGTGAGCGTGCGGAGGCTGGACTCATCTTTGACATCATGGTAGAAATTAATGACTCGCCATGTTTTATCATCGAAGATAATGTCAATGACTTGCACGCATGGGTGATCCGAGACATCGAGTCTCGGTGCCACCGTGAAGGGCGGGGCTGAGTGGGTATCAACTGTCCGCTTGCGGGCATAAGCCATCACCTTGGGTCTCCGACCTCTGGGGATGTTTGGGTATATCAGCTCCCAGCCGGGGGAGGCGACCCCTCCAAGGACGTCAATTCCTTGTCGGTCTGGGTCTGATCTAGCTGTGCCGATGGTGTCAAACCACGGCTCTTGGATTAGGATGATGTTGGAGCGGGTATCACTATTTAATAGTGCGTGGGTGGCTGCATTGCGCCTGCGCATATTCACCGACGCTATGGCAATGGGTGGTTGTACTGTCATTAAGAAAAGGGGTCGGCGGCAGCACCAGGATGGGGGTGCGAGGAGGGGGTGGTCTGATTTAGATGGGGCTCACCGGGTGCTTCTTGATCCTCGAGTTGCTCCGTGTCTACCTCCATGGGTGGTGGTGAGACTCTCGGGATCATGTGGGCCGGTTCATTGGTGGTGGTTTCATGGGGGTTAGCCGTGTAATCAGGTTCCTCCTCGCTAACTGTGCTGTCAGGGAAGCCTGGCCCTTCTGCAGGGTCTCGTTGCTTGCCCTTATCTCTGGCCCTATTTGTGCTCTTAGTGTTACGTGGGCGGTAGAGTTTTTGGGCTGGGCAGCGGGGGTCTCGGCAATGGTGTCCAGGTTTCGCACAGTTCAAGCACTTGTAGTTAGTACAGTCACAGATGCCTGCCACTGCATGTTTGCGTGGGCAGTGTTGGTCATGCTCCTCAGATATGTGTGCTCCGCCGCAGACATAGCACTTGACTGAATCACGGCTTAGTGGGCACACTTTGGATGACTTCATGTGTCCGAGGGCATGGCATCTCACACACTGCACAAGCAGTGGTTTGTCAATCCATTTCTGGATGGTGACGTCTTTCCCAAAGAGGGCTGCTCTGCCCTGAGTTAGGGTGTTCAGGAGTGACCCGTCTGGGTCGGAGATGGCAAAGGTTATGGTCGAGTAGGCAGAGTTTATCTCTCCTACCTGTTTGAGCCATCTAGGCTCCATGGCAAAGTGGGCTTTGGTGATGCCCGGGAGCGTCCGTACTTCCTTTAGAAGTGCAGTTGGCCCAAAGGCTTCACCATTGTTGTCAGTGAAGGGTACCCCGTGGACGACTAAGCGTGTCCATCCTAAGGATGGACAGAGTTGTCCTGAGCCCTTGAAGGGGCTGAGCAGGATGTGCTCATATGAGGCAATGACATCAAATGGGACATGGCCATTGAAGGAATAGACAAAATTGCCCTTACTGCGAGGGTGTACGCTCCAGCGTCCAGCTCTTAGTGGGACTGGGTTGGCAACCACTTTGCTCATGTTGAGCTTTACCTCCCGAACTATTGCGTCAGCAGCTCTCGACTGTATTTGCTTCTCGACTTGTGGGTCAAGGAAGCCTCCAGTGCGGAGGACTGTTACTTCCGTAATAGCTGGGAGTTGTTGGGAGGGTCTTGCTGGGTTACCATTCTGCTGTGCCTTAGGTGCCGAGGCTGCAGCGTTGGCATAAGATGTGGGGGTGAGGTTAATTTGAGGTGGCTGGGCGGGGTTGTTATCCTTGCCAGCGCCTCTGTTCGTGCCTCTTTTTTTTCTGCTTCGACGGTTGACAGAGATAAAGTCCTGGTTACTTCTGGGGTGGTTGTCAACTGTTTTGGTAATGGTACAGGAGGTACTCGCCTTGTTGGGGGTTTGGGGAGCGGGTACCCGTTGCGTTTGGCTAGGATGGCCAGCAGCGGTGGGTGCCTGTGTGTTGACTATTCGCAGTCTCGGTATAGGGCACGGAGGGGGCATGGAGGCCCTTTCCAGCGCATCTAATCGGGACATGAATGGTGTCATAGCCGTTTTAATGGCTGTCGCAATGATGGTCGCAATGGGCTGATCAGGTAGGGTGGCTGGGCCGACAGTGGATTTCTCCTGTTGTCAGGTTCCACCCAGCGTCGCCTTTGTGATGGGCGTCACTTTTTTAGGAAGGGGGGTCAGCGAGGGTTCTGAGCAGGGGGTGGCCGTCGTGGCTTGCATGGTGGGGCGTCCGCGCGGGGTAGCGGCCGGTGATGGCTGCTTGGCTGCCCTGGGTGGGTTTGTTCGGGTAGGGGTGGGAGGGGCTTGCGCCGGGGGGGGAGCGCTGCCGGAGGCAGTGCGCTTTTTCCCAATGGCGGTACTCGGTTTGGTGTTTTCGATCGAGTTGTCGAAGACCCAGTTGAGACCTATAGACATAGCAGCTGACGTGAAGTATTGAGTGTTGCGGTTTCTCACCGCTGTACTGATCTCTGCTTCCTGTGCTGCTGCTCTACGGTTGATCTGATCGGCCTTCCACTCCTGCAGTTTGTCTTCAACCTCTGCGGCGGCGATCTTTTTGAGTTTTTTCTCCGTTTCCATTCTGAGGGTGAGATACCAGTCTTGGTAGCCTTCGAGCTCAGCCTCAAAGCACACCTCCAGGTGTGAAGCCGTGGCGGCTATCCTATGGAAGAGAGTGGGGAATTTGGGGGATAGTGGGTTGGGGTCGGTGGTCTCGGCCCTGACTTTGTCGAGCATGGCCTTATGGGCAGGTGAGTTTTGCCAGTGGGCGCCGTGCCCGATGGCCGAGAGGAGCATGCATGCGAGTCTAGCCCAGTCAGCGGGGTTAAGGACTGTGGGGTTGCGGGTGGGGTAATATCCTCGCTCTAGCGCGGCTACAGTAGTGAGTACTGCAGCATTGAAATCTTCCGATGAGAGGCTGATCCCGACGTTGTGGCCCTGGAAGCTGAGAGGTTCAAGGGAGTTGTGGTTGAACGGGGCTCTGAGGTCCGTTATGACTTCCGTGAGGAGGCGCTTGTAGTTTTCCTCAGTTTCCTCTGATAGTGGTCCTGAGAAGGGGTTGTTCAGGGCTCGGTACGTGGTTCTCTCAGGGAATAGAGCGGTTAATGTGGGTTCTGGGGGTTTTTCGGGGGGGAGTTTGTGCGGTGTTGATTTTGGGGTTAGGGTTTCGGGACGTGGTGGTAACAGATCAAGTGCCATGGACACAGAACAATAATGGCCAATCACAGAACTACTACTTATCAAGACAATAGGGCCGGTTCCCACTCGCTAACAGGGGCTAGACCCCAGGCCGGTTACACCACACCCCCTCTAGACCTCAGATGTCCTCACTGAGGGTGTGCCCCTTACCCTTCTGATACGGCTTCTTGGTGGTTTTCCATGCAGAGCAGAACTCAATACATCTACTGGGATAAGGCTGGAAACAATTATGGAGGACACTGACCTTGTCTTGGATGCAGCTGGCCACCAAGCGACTCTCACAGAGGCACTTCTTCTTGGTGCATGCCTTAAGGTCGCAGTGCATAAGCTTGATGTGGTCGAGCATCTCGTGGCACTCACCATTGAGCCAGCAATACTGTTCCACCTCTGCCTTATATCCCCACTCCCACTGCTTCTCCACCTCCATAAGTAAGACTTGATACAAGCTGCCACTACCTGCGAGTACGTGGTGGAACCAGGGCTCGAGAGGCTTGAGCTCGGTATCCTCATCGTTTGGGTAGTTGGAGGGGGCATAGATGTCGGCGATGAAGGGGGTGTGAGCAGGTCCTTGCCCATCATGGAATACTGCCATGCACCCATTGTTGAGTTGTTTGACCCACTTGGCAGGTTGATAGAACCCAGCACCGATGGGTACCTGTATCTGGGGAACTCAGTCGTCAGCTGCCTTGTATCCATTGGGGCACATGTCATAGATCTCCCAGTAGTGCTCCAACTGGGCATTGCTGGCTTTAATGCTGGCCTCCAGAATCTTGACCCTGTCTTTGTGCTGCATGTTGCAGGCATTGAGGGTGTTGACCAGTCCTGCCACGATGGCAATGGTCTGCTGTTCATTCCACTCATTGCCTTGGAGGGCAGCGAGAGCAGTGTTGGGGGATAGACAGGATGTGGCAATGGTCGCCAGATCAATTCAGTTGCCAGTGTTGGCTGAATGGAGGGAGTGAAGGGTCAGCACAGCCAAGTCCTCGATTTTGAGGTTGATAGGGTTGGCGCTTGACCTGGAACAGAGACAGATGGGGATAGGAGTGGGGGACTGACTGGATTCGACGACCATATGGTTGGAACCATTGTTGGAGGCATTGGAGGACATGTTCTAGATTTTGTCATGGATAGGGCAATAGATGCAGTTGCAGGCAGTGAAGTGGAGGCTAGCATGCGAGATGGTACTGGCATTAACCTTACACTTCTTCTGTGGTTTGGTTCATAGGAGAGAGTTGTGGATGGGGCAGGCAAGGAGCGTGCAGTCGTACCAGTGAATCCTCTTGTGGGCTTTTTCTTCTTTCTTTCAGTGGGTGTTGGGAGTGTTGGGGTGTGGAGGAGCGAGGAACTTGGGGTCTGCCACAGAGAACCAGTCAGACTCAGTTGGGGGTTTATAGTGGACAGTGGTGAAGGCACTTGGGTCAGTAGAGGATGAGGCCAGCATTTGAAAGGTAGGGGGATGTTATTGGGAAAGGAGGATGAGAGTCTATCTTTTGACTGTCAAAAGTTGGCAGTTTTTATCCTCTTGTCTGGGTGCTTCTGATGATATTGTTTCACAAGAAGGGGCACGTGTACTTGGTCAGCTGGTTCCCAAGTGTTATTGCTCTCAGGGTAGCCTTTCCATTTTACAAGGTATTGGAGCACTCTGGACCGTCCATGACATCGGTGGCTCCTTATCTGCTCCACCTTGTATTCTTCTTCTCTGTCGATAAGGTCAGGTGGAGGTCGGATGAAGTTAGGTCCGTGGGCGGTTGTTTCGTGATAGGGCAATAGGAGCAATGCATGGAACATGTTATGGGGATCCGGAGTTTGTATGCCACCAGTGATATCTCTTGTTCTATGACAAATGGTCCGTATCGTTTTGGGTTTAGTTTGGTCATCTGGTGCTGTAGCCGTAAGTGTTTTGCCTCTAGCCAGACCTTATCTCCCTTGTGATATTGTGATGGGGGTGGTCCAGGCTTTTCTGCAACACCCATGAGGCTGGTGATGGCCATTGTTCGGTACTCTTTTAGATAGTGGAGTCTTTGTTCTGCTGTCATGTTATTGGATGGTGTAAGAAGAGCAGGAATTAGTATGGCCTCATGTCCCAGAAGGATCTGATTGGGTGATAGGCCAGTCATAGCGTTTCTCCTGTTATTGTGGACTGCTGTGGCTAATGGTAGCCATTTGCTCCAGTGCTCTGGGTGGGAGGTCGTGACTAGTTGGAGGTATCCCTTGATCCACTGGTTTTTGTGCTCCATCAACCCATCCATTTGTGGGTGAAAGGCAGTGGATATGTTTTGTTGAATTCCTAGTCCCTTGGCCAACACTTTGCTGAAGTGGGATGTGAACCATGGATCTCTATCGCTGATGATCTTCGTAGGGAGTCCAAACCATTGGTATACATGTTCCATGTAGAGCTGTGCAATTCCTGGCCCTGTTATGGTGGTTGAACAGGGGAGGAAAACAGCTGCTCTTGAGCATCTGTGGTCTACAATGGTTAGTATTGCATCTTTTCCTTTGTAGGGTGGCAAGCCTGTTATAAGATCCATGGTGACTTGTTGGAATGGTTTGGCATCCAGTCTTGTTCCTATGCAGTAGAGGGGTGTCTTTTGTTGATGGGTTTGTGGTTTGCTTTGCTGACACATGGCACATCCTTTTACATAGTCTGCTATCCATTCCTTCATGCCTGTCCAGGAATAGTGTTGTTGTGTGAGTCATAAGGTTTCGTCTCTTCCTGGGTGGCCCACTCCTGGGTGGTCATGATATAGGAGCATTAGTGATTTCTTGAGATGTTCTGCATCTTCAGGGATGGGTAGTGTCGTTGTTCTTTGTGTAGTTGCACTTCAACATCTATGTGGTGGGATCATGACCAGGTTTTGGTTATTGTTGTCTCCTTTGTCTGTTCCTGGAGGCCATGACAATGCGTCTGCTGCAGTGTTGGTTTTGCCAGGAATGTGTTCTATTTCATAGTCATATAGCTGAAGTTTGGCCTGCCACCTAGCCTGTCTACAATTTAGATTGTGTGCTGATTTCCAGTATTGTAGGTTAGCATGGTCTGTGCATATTAAGAATGGGTGTTGTGTCCATCCAAGGTAGGGTCTCCAGTGTTGCAGGGCTTTAATGATAGCAAGGAGTTCTCGGTCGTATATGTCATAGTTTTGTTTGGTGGGGGTGAATGTTGCTGAGTAGTATGCGATAGGGTGGAGGATGGGTTTTTGTTGTTTGTCGAGGGATGGGGTAGAGTGATCACCCTCCTGTGAGAGTATGGCGCCCATGCCAAAGGCTGAGGCATCAACCTGAAGTATGAAGGGTTTCGTCCAGTTGGGCTGCATTAGTACTGGCTAGGCACACATTCTTGTTTTCAGCTCTTCAAAGGCTTTGACTTGTCATTCTTCCCAGTGCTATGGTGCAGCTTTCTTTGTTAAATCCAGGAGGGGTCTCGCAATTTTTGAATAATTGGGTATGAAGTAGCAATAGTAGCCTGTAAATCCTAGGAACTGGCAGACTTTGGTAGGCATTGTTGGTGGTGGGTAATCTGCTATGCCTTTGAGCTTCTTTGGGTCCATTTTGATAGTTCCTTGGCCTATAATCACCCTGAGGTATTCGACTTCCAGTTGTTCAAAGACACACTTTTCTGGTTTGAGATATAAGTTATGTTCTTCCAGTTGTTCTAGGATTTGGTGTACTTTTTGCTGGTGATGTTTATGGTGGTCTTCTTTGGTTTCTCCCTCTTCTCTTTTCGTATGGATGAGGATGTCATCCATATATACTGATAGCCATCATTGGGCGATTTCTGGGTGAAAGATAGTGTTTATCATTCTTTGGAATGTTGTGGGGGAGTTTATGAGACCAAAAAACATTACCGTTGGTTCGAAGAGTCCTTCAGGGGTTAGGAAGGCTGCTTTCCATTCGTCCCCTTTGTGGATTTGGATATTGTTGTAACCCCATCATATGTTAAATTTGGTAAATAGCGTGCACCTGGCTAGCCAATCTATAGTTTGAGAGATGAGTGGTGCTACTGTTCTGTCTCATTTTGTGTACTTGTTGAGGGGTCTATAATCCTGGACTGGTTGAAGCTTTCCATCTTTCTTCTTGACGTAGAAAAAGTTAGCACAGTATGGAGAGTCAGATGTTCTGATGGTTTGTCATTTCAGATGCTCCCCTACAAATCATGTGGTTTTGGTAATTTCTTCTTGAGTTAGAGGTAGAAGTTGTCCTGGTAGGGTGGCTGGTGCATTAGGTAGTAACTCGATGGCATGATCCCACACAGTATGGGATGGGAGTCTCTGTGATGCCTGTTTGCTGAACACTTTTCCATGCCTAGGATATTCTGACAGGATAGATGATAGGTCTTCGGGTTCTGGGTTTGCAGGATGGAAAGTAACTCTTCCTATGAAGTACCAGTCCCTGTTGTGTAATCTGAGTGGCCGTGGGATATTTCTTTGATGGGGCATGTATTGCGCCCTTTTTGTGTCTGGTGCTTGTGCAACAATGGGTAACTGTGAGAAATCAATCCACCCTCATTTCCAATTGATCTTTGGTTGTGTTGCAGAGAACCATGGGTATCCAAGAATTGCTTGGTGTTCTCCCAAGTCGGTGAGGAAGAACCTCATGGTGGTCCACTGGGTTCCTGTTTGGAGTTCCAGATCTGTATAGTATTGGAGTGTGCCACTTTTGTTTTTGGTTCCATCGACATTGTATAATGGTCAGGGCATTTGCAGCTGTTTAATAGGCAACTGTGCCCATTTGGCATACTGTAGATTCATAAAGTTCTCCATTGCACCAGAATCCACTAGGGCTACGACTTCAGCTCTTTTTGCATTGGATTGAATGAACATTCAGACTGTCATTAATTTTCGTGCCGACATGTATACAGGTCCATCCGTGCTACTTCTTGCCCTAATCAGTGCTGATCTGATCAGGTGAATTGAAAACCCTCAGCTGTCTCCATCTCTTTAATCATCACATCTTGTTCCTCTGTGGTGAGGCTGCCCAACTCTGCATGGATATGTGCTATGTGTGATATGGTTGGTTCAATCTCCATTTGTCCTGGTTGGTCCTCATTGGCTGCATTGAAGTCGATTAAGTTGGCATAGGGGGCCTGGTTGCACCTATTCTGCTGGCTTGGGCAGTTTCAGGTAGGGATCCACACGGGTAGGGGTCAACCTGTGGTATATCGACCACAGGTTGCCCAGGTACAGGTACGGTATCAATAAATTTGACACCACATAATACCATACCTGTCCCACCGGGTTGCAGGTTCTGAATGCGGGTTCCGGGTGATGCTGAGTAGCCTGAGTCGACGTGCTGGATTTGGACAAGTGGATTGATGGGCCTTGTCAATCCTGGCTAGGTAGCTCACATGCTGTGCCAATGCATGGTCTAGCCTCTTCCACGTGTTGATGGGCGCATCAGTGGCACATCAATGCTCATAAGGCCCAAGCAATGGTTCGGCTGCATCCCCTCTTTCTCCCTATCTCCCACCATCGCCGCAGCATTGCCTTTACAAGTCTGCAAGAACTTGTATCCACTCCTCTTCCCCTTGTCCCCATCGCAGCGCATTCAGATCCTCTTACACCCAACATTGGGTTTGCAATCATCTTCAAAACCGGTCAACATCACTTAAGAGTAGCCGATCACAGGCAGTAGACGTGCATATGATTGTAGCCTTGTTTTCTTTGGACTAACCTTTTTTTTGATCCCCAGTCCTCCTTAGTTTCATTCAGCTTGCTTGCCTGCCACGCCCTTCTTTTCAATTCGCCATTCCTTTCCTCCCCCATCGCCCTCACATCTGGGATGATCGACCTCGTCATTGCCGCCGCCGCTGCCGCCATTGGATGCTGACAAGTCGCAACAGACATTTGCCTTCACCTCTGAGCATTTTCAAGTCATCTTCTCAATCCATTTTTACTACCCCCCCTCTGTTGCTATGAAATGTCATAGGTACTTCTGCATGTAATTAACCTGAACCTCTTGCTCGTCAGAGAGGTAAGTCATCAGAATATACACTCGTTGCATGCTCTTCAAACTGTGTGATCTCCGCTATCTGTCAACCCTGGCATCCGTAGTGATCTTTTGGCCTCTGTACTTTCTGCCACTTGTCTCTCACATCAATTCTGCCGTCCATCATTTTAGCCGTCTTTCAGCTTCTTTGTGATCTCCGCTATATGTCTTTTGTGTCGCCTCTGCCATCTGTCATCTTAGCTATCTGTTGGCCTCTTCGTGATCACCGCTATCTGCTTGGCATGTCAACCCTGCAGTCTATCATCTTGGCTATAGTTCGGCCTTGCTGGGCTTTGCACGTTGACCCTGCCTTCTGCTGTCTTGGCTGTAACTCGGCCTCTTGCTGGGCTTTGTGCATCGCCCCTGCCTTCCATTGTCTTGGCTGTAGTTTGGCCTCTTACTGGGCTTTGCGTGTCAACCCCACCGTCCGTCGTCTTGGCTGCCTTTCTGCCTTGTGTGCATGCCCCGCTGTTCCGACTCGCCTTAAACACAACGCCGGGTGTTCAAGTTCCTGGGCTAACTTCTTACTATGTGTATCTTAGGTTTGCATCGCTCCATACAATGTGTGTCGGCAGTGACGCTGTCTATTCAGTGCGTCTTTTAATTCATTACTTGTACTGGGATTAACTGGATTGTTTTTGAACTAGGTGTCAAGACTAGTGTGATTTGACTCACCGAGGTGCTTGCCGCTATGTCATCACAATATTGCCGTTTAGGAAGTGTGTCAGTCAGCATGCAGTATAAAACCTCGCTCCCAGCAGTCAACTTTCTGCCATTGCACCAGTAAGTCATGGGCTGCAAACCATCCATTTCTAACTCTTCTTCCCCCTCCCTTTACTCTGCTACCTCTAGGGAACTGCAGGGGTTTTTGAACCCGTACGGGTTACGGGTAAGGGTAGGCGCGGGTACGGGTACGGGTCAGGATTCCCCTACCCGTGAGCTTTCAAACGAGCCCAAGAACATCCAAATCGGATAAGAATTGACTGAGTTATGATCAAAACGATCATAGGAACTTGTTTTGAGCATAACTCAGTCATTTCTTGTCCAATTTGGACGATCTCGGTCTCATTTTGACGGGTAAACCCGCCGGGTTACGGGTACGGGTCGTCGCGGGTACGGGTACGGGTACAGCGCGAGCTACCCGCGGGTTACCCATGCAGTTCCCTACCTGTGCACCACCTGTCCCAGACCTTCCTGGCCCAGCCTCCTGCCTAATTAGGCAACTCACAACTTTGCCCAACTTAGGACCACATTCAGTCCTATTACAAGATCTCCAGATGCACAGGTTGAGCTCAGCTCCCTCTGCTAATTTACCTGAATACCAGAACTTTCACTTGATCACTATCATGATAATGATCCCAAGACAGTTTATAGCACTACTCCTATGTGCACTGAAGGCCCCTCTCAACTTCTATCATTTTACTTTTGGACTTGTGTTTAGTCACAAGCTGCTCGAAGTCTAGTGATTGGACTATAATCAATCAACTTCAGTTCTGCACCATGTTCTGGCCCCACCCAGCCTGGACACCTTCATAATCAGGCATGACATGACTTCATTCATCTTGCTAACTTGGACCAGTGTTTACTAGGCTCATGTTATGAACTTTTCACCTTTCTTACTATACCATGGACTGCTTACCCCACTATGCTTACTCACTTCCCTTTTGTCTTACCTCAGACTAATTACTGTACATATTGCCCTTGCTCTGCCACCTATGTTCTGATGACTCCTGCCTGATGTACTGATACGTGCTGCCTCAAGTACTGATACTATGTGTGACTGTGTGCCCTACAATAGCTACTGTATGGTACTGATGCTACTACTACTGGGACTGGTAGTGACTCAATTCTACTAGTGTAGTTACCTGGACTCCCCTGTATATAAGCCTCCCTTACCTGACAGTTGAGCCTTAAGCTCAACTTTGTATGCAATCTACATTGTCCCTGTCTCCTCTCACTTAGTGCCAGCCTAAGTGTGTGCCTCAAAACTTCCCCTCTCATCTCCTCACCTCACCCACACTCAGCTCATCACTGAGAGCATTCCTATGCCTGCTTAGTGCTATAAACTAAGACATCTACTGCTTGTCAGTCCTAAAGCAGTAATCATTGCATGCCCTGGCCCAGACCTTCTACGCAGTCTATCTCTATCACATTTGTACTCAAAGTGGTCCCCGGCCTGCCTCACCACTCATTGGCCTGTGTCCCACTTATCATCGACCATTATCTGCTGTGTAGTGATCTATACCTTTCCTCATTAGTCCTATATGAGTGTCACTCCTGGATTGCCATATCCTTTGGATCTATATCTGTTTCATTGTTCCCTACTTCTGTTGCCCATTCCCTTTCAGCTATTGACCAAGTCCATCAACCCCAATATCATCTAGTGTCATTAATAGTTCATAGAACTATCATACGTTGTTCAAGACCATGAATGGCCTGTAGAGCTGTAACAGCTCACTAATGTGAGTGTGACCTCAGACAAGGTCAGATCATTAACACAAGCTTCTTTTAATCTGAACCCACTGCCTATGTCAGGACAAGAACTGCCTGAAATCATCACAGTATGCTTTCTCAAGGACCCTAAGCAATTTGTTACTGCACCTACCTGCTGCTAACCTGACCTCCCTTTTGTGCCCTCAAACTTTTGGAGCACTAGCTTGGGAAATGCTAGCTACATTGTTACAAAGTGGAACAAACTAAAACCAGTTGAATTCATAAACAACACCTGGTACTTGTTAACTAGACAAGGAAACTGTAATGCACTTGCTGTTGGGCATGCACAGGAAATGCTTAAGAGTTGAAAAAAAGACTTGAAACTTATTCAAGGGCTTCACACAATAGAACCAGCTCAATCAGTGGTTTATTGTAAAGTCACATAGAAAAAGTAGTCTGCCCCTCCTTATGGGAAGGGCATGCCTTTATATATATATAGGATATGTAGCTATTTATGGAAAGGTGCTCCCTTCTTCTGAAACATTTAAATTTTTATTCTAAGACAGGCACTTGTTTCAGAGTGTGTCTCTTTAGGCAATCTGCTCTTTAGATTGAGCAAATTGCATATCCTTTAGTGTATATGCACATGCAGGTGTGCCTCAGGCCAGAGCTGCCCATTGGCTGTATAGTTTCATACCAGCAATCATGCTGCTGTGCTTATCTTTGAGGACATATCTTCTGATAACAATTAGAAGACATGTGATTACCTTTTAGGGTGTCTCTCTGACTGAGTTAGACACTCTTATCAGACTGGCATTCAGTTGTGTGATGTGCAACTGAACATCAGCCATGTATTGATTATGTTAGCAGTCACTGAAGTGACCATATCATAAGGCATTTGCCTTATACCCTCCCCCTCCAGAAAGGACACAGGGTGAAGACAACTCTGTTATTTGTTAGAGTACCATAATGTGTACATACTATGGCATCTTATATACAGAAACCAATCAATATGCAGTCTGAATTGAGGGAGTGCATGGATGATAGTACAGTGGTGACTGTGGCCAACACAATGTATAGAAGCACAAGATTGACATATAATGAAGCCTGAGCAGTAGACTGAGGCATGAATAGTGGCATATGGAACTTTTAAGTAAGAGCTTTTACCCTTGGGTAGGGCCCATCTGAGTGTCCTCATCCAGAGTATCTCTATAGCTAAGAGGCACTTCCTGACTCTGTGCATCATCTGGATGCAGAAAGCAAGATTGGGATCAACTGCAATCACCTGATGTGGTTTTAGATGGGGCTGCTTCAGGCTGGGGTGTAGATGCTGAGCCTGCTGGTGACTGAAGTGGTTGTGGTGGGTTTTGTTTGGCTTGCAAATGTTCCTGTTCTGGGTGATAATTCCTGGGAGTTTTGCTGTGAATGCATTGCAGAGCCTTCAATGAGTCACTCTTGATCTGTGCATGTGTGAGTTCTCATGCCTGCCACAATAGCAGGGTGTGATTGTTATTGGGTTGCTCCTCAAGCTCCATCTCAATGAATGCTGCTGCCCACAGCCTCCATTGCTCTGCCTCCTTGGTGGACACACCATTAGCTGCTAAGAAGTGAGCAACATCATCTACTCCAAGGGTGTTTGCTGCAGTGAATTGCACCTCCTTGTAGACAGTGTGGCTTTGCATAGGGGAGATCTCCATCTGAATGGAGTTCAATACCTCCCTGTAGCAGTCTGGTACTGATAAAAGTGCTGCTGCTATGCATATAAAAGTGTTCTGCAGAGGCCTGGACTGCATGGCTGTCTGCCTAGCATTGAGTGGGAGGAAAGAGAGAAGTGCCTTCATACCCTTAATGAAGATTGCTTGGTATCCCTATCCCATGGGAGGGATGCCTGCATATTTGAATGAGGCCAAAGCCTGGCTTATGTCCTTGAGCCATTTTTTCCAAGCCTCATCAGTGACACTTGAAAGAGGTTTGGGGCATCATCTGCTAGCCCAATACTGTGCTTTCTTTGCTGCCTGTGATGTGTTCTACCTTTTGAGTATGCAGGTGTGTACTTCACCATGCAGTTCCAGTGGTGTGAATTGAACCTGGTCAATGTAGTACTTTATATATCTGAATTGATCAGTGTTGTTAAACAACTGGCAGTGATCAACTTTGTTATTGGATGTAGGGTTGGAGAGTGCAACCAACACACTGTTTCTCCCCCCTGTAAGAGATTTCCCTAAGGGGATGGGTACATGGGCCTTCATGGCTAGGCATCTGCAGGGGTCAGAGGTACCCTGGTGGGTTGTGGGTAAGGGTACTCATAGGTTAGGGTATGGGTCAACATTCCTATACCTGTGAACCCACAGCTGACCTGTGCCCAAAACAAAAAACCTTTTTTTATCAATATTACAGTACCTGACAACTAGGGATATGTGTAGGTTTCAAGTACTTGCACTGTCAAAGAAGAAAAAGGAAAAGAAAAGATATTATCTTATGTAAAGCTAATTACTACATGCAAAAACTACATATAATGAACACAGATCTAGGGCAAGCCCAGGTCAGACCAAGGTGGGATGGTAATGGGGGGGTTTATATACCCCCAGGCATATGCACAGACCATTTGGTCTTTGCATGTAGCTGTCATAATGCTGCCATGTCTTGTTTTGAACATGCTATTTACCAATGTTTGTACTTGCTACATCTTACTTGACTTGCCTCTCAGTCTTATATCACCATCTGATAGGTTTAAAACTACTTGGATGTGACATGCATGACAATGGAATGCAATGAACAGCATGAGAATGTGCAATGGATAGAATGACAATGGGGCACAATACACACACAACAACATGCAAAAAAATCAGCACAACAATGGGGCATGAATGGTGCTCTGATGTGCAATGGATAACATGAGAACAAGGCACAACTTATAGCCTGATGATATGCAAACAAGTCAGCACAACAACAGGACAATAAGGCATGAATGGCACTCCCATGTGCAATGGATAATGTGAGAACAGGTCTCAATATACAGCATGAGAATGGAACAATGTGGTATGAACAGCACTCCCATGCACAACAGATAACATGCAAATGGATATGGCACAACAACATGCAAACAAATTGGCATGATAATGGAACACAAATGGCACAATGATGCACAATGAATGGCGCAAGAATGGGGCACAAAAAACAGCATGAGAATGGGGTGTAACAAACACAATAATGAGCAATAATTGGTGCAATAACAGGGCACAATGGAGCAGGGACTCAAAGAGGGCTGGGATAGACTATATTATTATAGATACATTGAAAAAAAAAACTATATGACCCATTTACCAAACCTATGACCCATCAGACCCACACAGTTATACCTGTGGGTTGTAGGTATGGGTTTTTGTGGGTCAGAGTATAGGTTGACTCATGGATACCTGTGGGTTACCCATGCTGATCCCTATTCATGGCATCCTGGACTGCTTTTGATGCAATGTGTTTACTTGTCATCAGCATAGTAGTATAAGAGGGAGAACCATCAAGTATTCTGCCTGTGGCATAGATGAAGTGCATGTGGGAGGCCAAATCAACATTGCCCTGCACATTAAGAGTGGCACTGCCTGAGGCAGATACAATGGAGTGGTCCAAGCATTCATAAAGGATGGGGAGAAGGGATGGGATTTATTATTTAATTTATAGTGTTGTGGTGGCTCAATAGCTGGGGCCAAGCTGGAGCCAAGCCACCTGAGCCAGCCCAGTTTGTGTGCTAGGCTAAGCCAAGCCTTGGCACCTGATTGAGCTGAGCTGAGCTGAGCTAAGCCAGTAAAAACACTGGCTTTCCTTGGCTAGCTTATGGCTCAGCTTGATAAGCCAGCTTCTTATTCACAACAAGTTTTTTTTCTGCACTTCATAAATGTTTTTTTCTGTGCACATCATAACATACTAGTTATATTATATATACATGTATGTGCCTAATGACCACTACATCTACTATACTACATCTGTATGTGCCATGGAATACAAATCCATATTCAAAAAGATTGAGGTGCTTGGAGCAAATAAAGGTGTGGCACTGTGGCAAAGGGTAGATAAGGGCAGTAGATGTCGAGCGCTGTGGGGTATTGATGGTAAATGTGGCAGCAGTGTTTATGGTCAAGAGAATGGTGGCAATGGGGCTGTTGACCTTGTTGCTGTTGCTGCTGTCAATGTTGCTGCCACTGCCACTGCCACTGCCATTAACATTGCAGTTGTTGGTGCTGTCAGCTGTGTTGGGATCACCATTGTCAGGTATGCCATTGCTGCAGCTACAACTGCTGTTTTTTTTTTTTTTT